>CAXHUL010000590.1:0-22740 GCA_964019695.1 Loripinus fragilis
GACATATATGCAAGCATTCTTTTTTGCTCTAACTCAAAGCCCTTTGAACACTGCACAGACGCGCTCACCACCTGAGCTATCAGGATGGTCCAAAGTCACCACCACATATTCTTTGTGTTGACCACTTTGAATTGTTTTGACTTGGAGACGTCTCTGAAAAAAGTTATGATTTAAGCCTAGGAAGTGACGTAGCTTATATAGGTCACTGGCCACTGGCAATATACCTTTTTGATAGACAAACGCGCAGACTCACAGACAGACAGACAGACAGACCGACAGACAATCAGGTAGGCAGACATATATATTCTACCATGCTTGAGCTCACAGACCTCATATCACTGTCTGTCGATGGACTGTATCGAAACTGTCAGTGAACTGTATATGTATATGTTCTGCGCAAAGTGAGAATCTGGACAATTCCGGAATCGCTCTGCGCAAAGTGAGAATTCCTAAATTGGCGGACAGAGTGAGAATTCTTACTTTGCGCGGTTCAATTCCGGAATTGTCCGTGCGCAAAGTGAGAATCGGGACAAAGTGAGAATCGTATATTCGTAATATGTTTTGCGGGTAAAATTGATATGAGACAGAGGTTTCCAAACTTTTACAAAGTAGTTCAATTGCATATTCGCCTTTAAGGGTAGGGTTATCGTTAATCAGCTGAGATGAGGGAGGGGTTACCGATTTTATGGCAGGAGGACAGGGTACAAATTCTAACTTTAATGTGTTCTGGGTGCTTACGGTGTCAAAATAGAAGGGAAAAATCATTAGTCTATTGAAATAATGATCAACAAAGAAAATTTGCAGTAAAGCCTGTTTTGTTTCACACTCGCAGTGCTAATTCTCATAATTAGTATTTATCTTCTTTCTTTATGCACTCGCTGTATTTGCGCAAAATTCCGAGGTCGAACTCTAAAAGTATCTTACGCGGATCCAGAAAGCTTTGTCAGAGGGGGTTCAAATTTGATAACGCTTATTATTAGTTGTTGAGGGTATAGAGGATCCAAATATCAATAAAAATTGGCCATCATCGGTCCGCCAGCGAAACGCCATTTAAATGGCGTTTCGCTGGCGGGCCGATGTTGGCCCAACATTGAATACTAGCTAGGTAGCTTTGTGATTCTTTAGGGGATCCGGACCCCCTGTCCCCCTCTGGATCCGCACTTGAGTATATGTAACAGGATAAGTGTTGTGTAAAATATCAGACTGCTCACTTTGAATCATGATGAGAAAAGAGTTAATATTTACGGTAGGTCTGACTTCGATGCATGTATGCCGAATGTTGTGGGTACATACTAATGTCCGCATCGGCATTGTGCATACATGTGGGCATGTCAGCGTGTTTTGCTCGTCCTTTCGTTCATCAATCCGTTGCTTCTGCTCGTCTGTCTGTGCGTCTTATGATTGTTTATCATTGTGCTCATCGTTTTATTTCCCGTCCGTCCATTTGTCTGATATTCCGTCCGTCTGTCTGTATGTATGTTCATATGTACCTATCTAGAGACGAACTTAGTGGACATCGAAAATTGAATTGACTTGACTGATACCGTGTCTGGCTTGAGTCTTCACTGGACACTCATTTCATTTTTTTTCTTTTTTGTTTGTTTGTTTTTTGTGTGTCTCGGTTCAAACGACGGCATTGCCGGTATGTGCACCTTTTTATGCAAAAACTGTGTTTACGATCACAAAAAAAGTACACATATATTTATGAGCGATAACATTGTACTATTCCACAAGTCGCTTATGACAGTGCCGAAAGGTAAATCCCAAACCCGTTACATGTATAACTTTCTAAAACTGTAAGATCTGCTGATACCTCAAACGTTGTACTAAAACATATTATGACATCACTGTCGGATCCTCCTTGTTTAATAAAACATGAGCTTTACGTTGAAAACGCTGTTTGGATTCTTCATACGTTGTCCACATGGGAATGTTCATCTAATGAGCGTCTCCGTCCCAGGGGGAGCGGGGGAAGGTACTCTGATATTTTCATACATACGTAGGCTTGGGCCATTTTTTGGGCTCAAAATTTTGAATTTCAATATTATTTTTTTTTTTGGGGGGGGGGGGGGGGGGGGGGTTCAGAAAAATGAATATGTGTTTGAAGTTGCTGCCGTCGGATTATATTCGAGTTTGAAAATGAAAAAAACACCTCTCTGCAAACGGTCAAAGTTAAAAATGGGACTCCCATGCATGTTCACCCAATTCTCACTTTGTCCAGCCCATTCCTACTTTGCGCAGGGCCTGGTTATAGCAAAAATCGATAAAATACCCCTTGCGCAATTCTAGAATTGTCCGGTACAATTCCGGAATCGGCGGACAAAGTGGGAATTCTCACAATGCGCAGGTACAATTCCGGAATTGTACCGATTCTCACTTTGCGCTGAACATATATTTCAAGTGTCTCCCGTAAACGAACCATACCAATCATTAGTTAGTTTACGCCAGTCTATTGTATGTGGGTATGATAACGTTACATTTTTCGGGGAGGGGGGGGGGGCTGATAGGCCTCATAGTTTTGGTTGCGAAGCTACTGACTGGCTTCAATGCATTTGGTCCTCCATTTAAAAGTTTTCGCACTTGGAGTCAGTTCTGTCATTTTGGATTGAGCCTCCGCTGTTTAGATTCTTAAATGTGTAGGGGCTAGCACTGTTCCGTGAGCAGTATACAAACGATAATTTTAAAACGTTAAGTAATATCTACTTTTTGTGCAGTTGATCGATTGGATTAAGTGTGCAGCAAAATGTTAGGCAGACAGTTTACAAGCATCAACAAGGAAAAAACGAGGAGACGATATCCACCGGGGGGTCGGTCTATCTAATAACTGTCGTACAAAAAAAATGGCAAGATTTCTTCTGAGGAGATGACAATGAAATATAATATATTATCTTTCCAACTGGTGTCTTTCCTGGACATAAGATATGCCAACTAAGAAACAATAACCACAGACTGAGATCAGGTGTTGCACGGGGAGAGTGCGACAATACTCTAGAGAGAACCCTGCATTTTACGGGAGAAGAAGCTCGGTCTCAGTGTGTCCAGCTTGTGATATCTCTTCATTCGTGCCTTGTTTGAATGAGAAGGCAGATACAAGAATATTTGCTCGTGCTACGGAAGCAGCTAAAAGGCCTAACAAGAAAATAAGCAGTTGCGCTGTTGATATTGATGTATAAGTTCTGATCATACTTGTGGTGCAACAGTTGTGAGTGGATGAAATGCGGGGCTGGCAAAAATCGCCGGCTATCGTTGGTGTGAAATCAAATTGTCTTGCTTTTTTCATTCACTCACAGGGTGCAATATAAAACATCCGTTTTCCTTGGTCGTAGAAAACGGTGGGTAAGCTTTCCAGCTGTAACTGGGTATTTTGTATAAATGACCTCTTTCCCTGAAAAGCCACCTACAGATTACCTCCGCACCATTGAACGATTCATCACAGTACTGTATGGTAGAACAAGCAAGCACCTACATGAACAGAGGCATGGCTAGATAGCATTTGTTAACCAAAAAGGTTTGTTCGATGAAATGACAGCCCTTACGAAGATGATGCATTGATAAGTTGGGGGTCTTTCATGCAAACCAAATATCTATGTGTCTTGATCCACATCTGAACTAATGGTGAGGTTGGCGCCTTTAAACCGGCTTAAGCCCTCCAGTAAAATTTTTTACTAACCGTTCCAAGGCGGTACTTCTTTTGTGGATCTTTTTTTCTGTCTTGTGTTTGCTATGTCTTGGTGCGCGTCTGTTTATATGGGCTTTGTAGTCACCTTCTGGGAAAGGGCTGGCCTCTTGGCTCTCGTTTGTGGTGTCTAACTGTGAGTTTGTCACTTTCCCATTGGTATCCTGGGTCAGGTGTGATGCTTGATTGTATCGATTCCTGATCTTTGCACCCATACTTACTTTGTACCAGCACATTTTAAAGGAAGCATATCAAGGCTCATGTGTGTTGGTCAGCGCTAGAACAGGGGGAAATGATTACCAAGTCCAGCAACCTTTGATGGACATAACTAGACGCTGGAATGTACAGTCCACTGTGGACCACCATACCACAAGCATCTAAATCTTCTCTTGACCTTGTTATATATGGCTGTCTACAAGGTTGCAAAAGTATAAAATGCAGCTCTCCAGTGTACGACCCTTTGTGTCTGTGGTGGCAATTTTGAACACTACATTTCTGTAAGTTAATGATCGCTTTTAAAATTGGTAATGTTAAATAACTGAAAATCCTTTGAGAAGGCTGTGTCATATCAGCTTACATACAGCTTATGGCACATATTGCCAGCTCTCTTGGTTAAATGTAACTTTGAAAATGTATACGTTTGTATATAAGATCAACGTGATCTTGTCATCTTGGCCCAGGTGCCAAGTAACCAAAAAGAAACACACAACAATGCATGGACGTACGTCCAAAATCATTCAAATACTCTTCAGTAAACTCCCTAACATGAGTTACAATCGAAGTAACTACATTACGGTATGTAGTCATTCAAAAACATGATGGGTAAACCATGCATAACAAGAGAAATTCATTCATGTCAAATGCTGCGCTAGAGAACCACTGTACTCGAACAGCATGATCATCGCGGGTTGGCTGCTGTCTACGAGGGCACAAAATATACCGTTTAAGTGTACCTGGCTGTTACAAAGGGTAATATGTTTGTCAATATTTACTTTTGAACATATCCTGTGCTTATTATTGTCACTTATATATGCAGCTGTGTATCTGGTTAACAAAGATTTATGTGAGTTAAGCGTTAGTCGATACAGCACCTGAGTTATGCTAAAAATGTGATATTTTAGAATGGAAGGCAATTTTTTATGTTCTGTATTATATGCTTACTTTAGTTAGTTTAGATAAAATGCAAAAAATATTAGTACTTAATGCGAAAAAGTTCGAAATCTGAAGGCAGGGCATTTTGAAAGTTATTCAAGTGAAACTGGCTTAAGCCCTCCAGTAAAATACTTTTACGACTGTTCCAAAGCGGTATATCTTTGGTGGATAGTTTGTGTTATTTCTGTATTCTGTTTGTCATGCTATAGCGTCTGCTCATTGCTGCCTTGTGGTCACCTGCTGGGAAAGGGCTGACCTCTTGGCGTTCGTGTGTGGTGTTAAATTGTGTGATTGTTACTTTCCCATTTGATATCCTGCTCAGGTGTGGTACTTGATTGTATTGATTCCTGATTGATCTTTGTCACCTTTCTTACTTTCATACTGTACACATAGTACTACATAATTTATATCCGCTGTTCTGGTCCAGTGACCGGGTCATAGATTGCATACAAATTGGTTATATTTAGACCCTCGACTACTAGTACAATGCCCTTGACTACTCATAGTTTGCGTACAGCTACAAAATCTTTTGCAACCTGACAATAAATAAACAGAAATATGCAAAACATTCTATTCATTCACTTATTTGTATTCTTCATTATGTGGTGCCATTAAATCATAACTAATGACTGAAATAGTGTCTCATTAATCTGTGAACACATTTCGTACACATAAAAAATCCCACTGGCTATCCAGAAATTGGCTGATACTTAGCTAGTTTTAGAATTTAAAGGCTCCGATTGTCCCAGAATGGACTTCAATACCTAAGTGATAATTGCTACTGAAAACATCAACATGAAAATTAATAGCTGTGAAGAACTAGCTCATAAAATGGATCACAGTAAACCAAAGTTATATAGTGTGTGCCCTCATCGACTGCAACCGATCTCCGATAACTGTACTGTTCTAGTACAGTAGCTCTCTAGCGTGAATGCATGCGCAGCAAAAATATTGGATAAATAATTGTGCAGAAACACATTTATTTCCCAGTCAAAAGATATAAGTATTCCATTTATTCAATGGTTTCTACCGTTTTGACATCATTAAACGAGATAACTGGAAGAATAAGTTAGTTTGCGCATGCGTAATTAAGGAAACTATTCTAAAATATATTTGTTTATGTCTTTTAGGACATCTGGAGATATAGTGGGTCGATTTTTGACCATGTTAAACGCAAATATTGGTCTGTGTAGTCAAGTGAGACCAAATTTTCTATAACGGAAGTGAATTTTGCCTTGCGCATGCGCAGAGGAAATTTGTGGAAGTGGTTCTATATCTAAAAATCATCAGCTCACCAACCTTAACAAGTGTGGAAAGTTTCATGCTTGTATCCGGAATAGCACAATCTTGGCTCTTAGCCGCCTAGCTATCGCCGCGAGAAACCCTGTCTTCGGAGGTTTTCGAACAACAAAGGCGCAGACCAACCTGCACATCCACGCAGTCTGATCAGCGCCTTTGTTATTCGTTTTTTGGAAAGCGCCATATCTAAGCTTACTACATTCATGTCGGACTTTTGAGGACATCGAGTGTTCGTATCTCATTCTGCCAGGACACTACCTGTATTTTCAATTCCTTAGCAGGTGGCAGAGTCGCCATAGTAACCATGCATAGCTTAGCTTAAGGCGTTTAATCCACTGGACTGGTACAATGTTTTTATAGTGAAACAGATTATCGAAAATTTGTAGCATTACTATTAGAATATTTTTCTGCGCGTGTGCATCGAACATTGATCAGAGTGTACATCAGATTTACATCAAATGAAACAAGCATAAATTTAGTATCATTTATAATTTTAATACATTTCATCACAAATAAAGAAAAACGCGTTGATAAGTCTACCCAACACGTACACAGACACAGTCTGATTATCGGTTGACCTATGTTAGGTGCTGATAAAGTATGTAGAGAGATCTGCTGTATTTTGGCCCTCCCTGATCAGTAAGATTTAAGCCGAATGAACGTTCCCCATTTCATCAATCAGACAGGTTCATTTCAAATTTTACAGCTGTTGGTGTCGGTTTTTTAATTTTATTGAACTCTTAGAGGAACCATCTGAGAGCGAACAGTGAAGACCCTGATCTAAATAACATAATAATAACTCTACGATAGGCAATTCGAACCATACCATGTGGAGTTACTGCTTGTATAGCAAACAGCGTGGACCTAGATCAGGCCCGACACTTCATAATGAATTTGATTACCGTCGCAAGAAAATCGCTTTCCTGCATGCTGACGCGTAGATGAGTCTTCACAACTTTTGCAGTCTGATCATCGCTCGGGATATTAAATTTATTCAATAGTGTGCGCGAACAGTGAAGACCCTGCCTAAACGCCGCATTCTTTGGACGTGCTGTTTCGCAAGTTAAGAGATAGCGAAAAATAAAGGCGATAATCAGACTGCGCAGATGCGTATTCTGTCCTGCACCTTTGCTGTTCGGAGGTAACAAAGTCAGGTTTTCTCGCGACGTGTACAGTCACGAAAACTGATCATTTTCACTGTCCACAAATGGGAGTGGTAATCAAAACAGTTTAAAACTGTCCATATCACAGTGGAGACACTGATCAAATGTACAAAGGGTTACAGTGCGTCCAAACGGACGAGGAATGATCGTTGTGGCAGCTTTTTTCATGCGCTGGTGTGTCAAATGATAAAATCGTTTTAGACTCACATATTGTTGCGAAACAAAATTGTTAAGATTTTGTTCAGATCAATTTGAAGTAAACGGGGACTATGACAAACAGTGAAGACCTAGAGGAAATACTGCACAAACGACTTTTCATCGGGGTCTACACTGTATTCTAGGACAGATTCGATCTCCAGAGAAAGAAATGAAATATTTTTATGAAATCCCTCAATATATAAAAAGGGCCGTCCTGACCTAACCGTTCAAACTTTACGGACAATTCAATTGATCTATAACCTGGTACTGATCGCTCATGCGCACATTTTTAATTTTTACCTTTTTCAAAAACAAATTACAGATATACGATATACCATCTGTTTGAATCCATTAAAAATCCCGTTGTCGTGCCTGATCTGGGTCCATTTTGGTTGGGGGAAAATCACCAGATGACACAAATCACCTCACGCAACCACACAGCATGGGGTCCAATACGGCGTGTTGGTTTATTGGTAAATACGGCTTATCCAATGCAATCAGTGAAGACCCGAATGAGGTGCCTGAGTTCGGTGGCGTTTATTAAAAGTCAAAATAATTTCAATATTCTGATTGTGATGTAACATACTTGTAAATAATGGTGCCAGTCGAATTATAATTATTTATATTACAAAATTAATGCCGTATTTTCATAATTTATAATTTAAGAAATATAAATATTACCCGAATTTCCCACTCTTATCAGTTGGTCCAGTCCATTTCTGAATCGAGGGTTGTATGGTCGTACTTAAATTTTTTATTAAGTTATTAATAGAACCTTTTATAAGAAACCGTGGAGACCATGATCAGACGCCGAAGAACAATTAAATTAGCTAATGAGTCCAATTTCCCACTCTTATAAGTTGGACAAGTCTATTTCTGAACCAAGGGTTGTATGTTGGTATTTATATTCTTTATTCAGGTTTTAATAGAACCTTTTATAAGAAACCGTGGAGACCCTGATCAGACGCCGAAGAACAAAGTTTAAATGATCTAATGAGTAGTAGTTACTGACAAGTCGGCTCTTCTTACGATAATGTTTTCGCAGTTTTTACACCGAATAGACTCCGTCAATTCTCGCATTATATAATTGGCAATAAATTAAAGCCATTCAATTAGATCAATGTGTCAATTAACCCTTTGCATGCTGAGTAATTTTGCCAGCTATCTAGTTGTCTTCCGTCCCTTCTTAAATGGGCCTATGAAACAATATTTCAATGTTTATCCTTTAATTACAGAAATACCAACACAGTGTCAACGTTTCTCACTCAAATAGTTTGAATCCAGATCAGTTCGACGCTTTTTCGGGCCTGATCTGGATCAACACTGTTTGTACCAAATTTATCGCCACTAGCAAGTGAAGAATCTTAACCAACTTAGGTCAACAGAATTTCCCACTCTTGTCATTTGGGCAAGTTCATTCTGTATTAAGTCGGGTGGTATCTTTATTTTTTATTTAAAATTTAATAGAATATTCTTGATGCAAACAGTGAATACCCTGATCAAGCGCAACTTTATAGAATAAATAAATAAATAAATAAATAAATAAATAAATAAATAAATAAATAAATAAATAAATAGTCTTTGACGCTCAAAAAAGCTGAGTTACAGACACGCGATTACTAAAGTGTATGTGTGGTCAATACCTGTTGTTACCTTGGATACAGGTGCTAAAAATAGACTATCGTGGAAAGCTTGTGAAAAATGTCAAAGGGTTGTATCAGGAAAAATTAAAAAGGCTACATCAAATTTTATTTTAATTGTATGAAAATTATACCAATTTGTTTGCAATTGAACTGAGCATAGTGTCCCGTTTGCACAGGGAAAATATATTGAAAACTTTAATAACTATGACCGAATATCTACCAATGAGCTGATCTCAAAAAGCCTGTTTTACTATATAATTTAATCATTCTTAGGGTTCTATCAAAAACCATCAAAAAGGACGAAGAGTTTGCAGAGGGAAATTCATAAAAATATATCAGAATGATCGCAAGATAGTTAGGTAAAACATTTGTTTGCACAGGAATTCTGCTTTAATAATTTCAAAAGATATTGTATAAAAACTAACACCTTCCATTATAATTCCCTATCACCACTTCAGCGCACCGCAGCTACCTGGATGTCCGTTAAAGTCCCGTATGTTCTAGCTAGTCTCTGTAGCTGAGGAGACTAGTTTGCGTTTCGCTTTGTCGGAAACCCTAAAGGTTTTCTCGCGACGTTGTCCATAAATTAGGGCTTCGACATTGTATAAATTAGCCACCAACAAAATGAGTTTGTGTCCAGTGGAGACTCAGATCAGCCTAGGCATCCGTCCAGTCGGATCAGAGTCTTCGATGGACATTCAGTGGGTAACTTAGGACCCAAGCATTATCCATGCAGACAACGAAAACTCTGGTCAGACTGAGTTGATCTGTGTATTCTCGTTGGCTTTCTCACCACAATCATACAACCAGGCAACTACCAGGTTAGCAAAGAGGTAGTTCATGAACTCAAATTTGGACATATAGCTGTCATGCAAATATACAGTCAGACATAAGTTACGCATCACGCAAACATTATTTCAGAGACGTTTTTCGTGTACACATTTCTTCAGAAGAACAACCAGTTCGTAATATTTTGTTACCCTAGTGCTGAACATATCAGAATGTCATTTGATCATTTTGCTGAATTTCTACGGTCTCCTGTATACACCAACCTTTTTTGTGCACCCTTAAAAGGTGTCACAGCTGAACCCAAAGTGCTTACTTTGAATTCAAATAAACGCAGAAATAATCTAGACATGTTTTTCAAACTAGTGCCCAACTGATTTTGTCGAACTCAAAGTTTCATGTCCGTTATAGAGGATCATAGAGATGTGAATTAATCTTAATATATTGTTAATATTGTCAGATATAGAATATACATACAACGATGGATTCCAAGTCGACGGCGAAATGAAAACCAAATTTAATAAACATGGCTGTATCATAGTAAGGTAAGTGGAACCCGGATGAGGATACTCGAGATTTGACCTGGGATAGAAACTTAATAAGTGACATAAAGATGATATGTCACATCTCGGCGTATTGAGCGAATTGAATAATGAGCAAGAAAAAGATTAACATTTGTAGTGCATACTTTTCATTGGCGTAGCTCCCATTGAGCAGTTTAGCACGTGCGTAATTAAAATACTAACAATCAAGGGAGGACGTCCTATGTGGTAAAAGTGATTTCCCATACCATACCTCTGGGAGCAAAGGATTTCTAGCGACAAGGCGGGCTATTTCCCTAAAGGAGAAGTCCGTTTTATTTTGTTGAAATAAGGACTGGGAGACACCAGGCACATTCAAGAAATAAATATAGACCAGCCGTCTATGCGCCCTTACACCAAAGTCCGTGTATTTAAATGTTTTTTTTACCCTTAATGCATGTAAAAGCTCAACTCCAATTTGAATGAGAATTTATTTTTATCATCAACAGTACTTGTTATTTTAGTGACATGTATGTGCAATAGACCGTTACACTGAGGTAAGCAACTAGAGTATATAGATTTATACAGTTGATGTGCATTAAAAACGACCATCTTGCAAAGCGATCTTTTTTGTCAGATTTTTGATGCACAACCCCCTCCCCGCCCCTAGACCAAGACGCCCTTTACATATAGTGTATATGTTTATAGCGACCTATCATTGTCCAAAGGGCATCTTGGGTCAGGGGGGGTGGGGGCATCTAAGATAAAACTGAAATACATCGATTTCGTCTTTCCAATGAAAAACGTCACAAGTTTTAGTATATTTCGTAGGCATGCGCAGAAGAAATACCGTAAAGTTTTGGGAATGAAGGCCACTTCTATCCATAACAATTAAACACTTCCACTTTTTGAAAACTAGCATTTGCATTTACTCAAATTCTGATCTAAACGGCACACAGTATAAAGACGTAAAATGAGGGGTGGGAGTAAAGCGCAAGTTTCCACGGCTTTGTAATTCGAGAATCGCGTTGAAACATATGTTGATGCTTGCTCTGAATATTTAACTATCGAACCATACCCATTTTAAAAATATAAGGGCAATTTGAAATTTGGCGTTCGTGATCATGTCAACTAGGGAAAATATACGCCTTATCGCTAGAGCTCCTTCATTTCCTTTAAGAGACTGAGTTCCTATTTTGAAAAGGGGTGCAATTGAAGATAATCACCGCTTGTTCCAGTAGTCTCCCTTTGATGTGAGTTCTGGCTACGCATTGCTTTTCAGGAAAGACACAATACAATAGTTGCAAATAAAAGTAATGCACTTATTAGCTCAGCTCATGGGTGAGCTAATAGTATACCAGTCACTCCGGCGTCCGGGTCCGTCCGTCCGTCAACATTTTCAAACATCTTCTCATCTGAAACCACTGGGCCAATTGAACTCAAATTTCATATGGAGACTACTTAGGATGGGGGAACCAAAGTTTGTTCAAATGGTCCTGGTCACATGACCAAGATGGCCGCCATGCCCATATATGGTAAAAACCCTTTAAAATTCTTCTTCTCCAGAACCAGAAGGCCGATGACCTCGGGACTTGGTATGTAGCATTAGGGATGTGGGGCTTACCAAGTTTGTTCAAATGATGTTCCTAGGTTGACCTTGACCTACTTAACGTCAAGGTCAAATTTGCTTCCTAATGCATTTAAATGGGATTTTTTTGAAAAGTTGATTTTTGTAAACTGTAGAAGCCTTAATCATTATTCTCACTTGATATGTTTAACCTAATGAGACAATGGCTATAAATAGTTCCAAAGGTCAAGGCTGACCTTTGACCTTTCAGCTAAGTCGCTCATATTGGAGTCCCATAAATATATTAAAACATAGTTTTCTCACAAACCATTGGCCCAATGGAACTCAAATTTCATGAGAAGACTCCTTATGCTAAATTGGTTGAAATTTATACAAAATATTTTGGTCACATGACCAAGATGGCCACCATGCCCATATATGGTAAAAACCCTTAAAAATTCTTCTTCTACAGAACCAGAAGGCCGGTGACTTTGGGACTTGGTATGTAGCATTGGGGATGTGGGGCCTACCAAGTTTATTCAAATGATGATCCTAAGTTGACATTGACCTACTTAACGTCAAGGTCATTTTTTTCCTAATGCATTTAAATGGGATTTTTTTTTTGAAAAGGTGATTTTTTTTAAAATCTGTAGAAGCCTTAGTCATTATTCTCACTTGATATGTTAAACCTAATGAGACATTGGCTATAAATAAGTTTCAAAGGTCAATGTTGACCTTTAACTTTTCAGCCAAAGTCACTCATATCGGAGTCCCGTCAAAATATTAAAACATAGTTTCCTCAGAAACCACAAGGCCACTTGAACTCAAATTTCATATGAGGACTCCTTATGATAAGTTAGCCAAAATTTATACCAATTGTACTGGTCACATTACCAAGATGGCCACCATGCCCATATATGGTAAAAACCCTTTAAATATCTTCTTCTCTGGAACCAAAAGACCAATGGCCTTTGGACTTGGTATGTAGCATTGGGGATATGGGCCCTACCAGATTTGCACAAATGATGAATCTAGTTTGACATTGACCTACTTTATGGCAAGGTCAAATTTGATTCCTAATGCATTTATAAGGGAAAAATCTTGAACTGTTCATTTTTCTATAACTGCTCAGGCCGAAATCATAAAACTTGCAAGAAATGTTTAACCTAATGAGCCAACAGTTTTATATGAATATACCAAATGTCAAGCTGACCTGTGGTCTTTTATCCAAGACCACTCATTTGGACGGCCACATACCTATCTAAACATCTTTTCCTGAAAAATCACTGGGCTGTTTAATGGAATATTCATTAGATTGTTTTAGGTCACTAACCAAAAGGGCTGCAAACCTCATAAAACAAAATATGTTTCTTTATAAGCCATAGTTAATCTTGGCCTATTTTAACATTTTTAAGGAGATCAGGTGAGCGCCTAAGGGCCGTCAGGTCCTCTAGTTTTATTTTTAAAGTACTGGTATATCAACATAAGGTCCGCTACCAAAGATGACAAGAACCATTTAATTTCAGTATTCATTTTACTTAGCAAAAAACCTTATGCTGTAATGCTTACATTCCCTACATTACGGTTGTAAGATATTATTTGGCTTAAATGAATTATCCCTATGCCTACTGGGTAATTTTACCTGCTTTATTGTCGTCTACTAATTATTTTACAAAATCTTTTTTTTCAAGACAATTCTTTCATGAATACCATCAGAGTGTCAAACAGTTTGGATGCAGTTCTGGCCCGACGTTTTGTCGGGCCAGATCTGGATCCAAACTGTTTGCAAAGGTTATAAGCAGACGACACCAGTAGGCAAAGAGTTGATTGTGTCGTTTCTTTTAATACAGGCGTATGCTTGACAAGAAAGAACTAGATTTGGTCTGGAAGACACTGGATGGTGAACACGGCCTTCTGAAACACACTTATGAGGTAGGGAGGCTAAATTGCTGCTTAAAACGGTGCGCTACGCCTCACGATTTCCCAAATGAATGCCAAATGCAATTTCTGGAGTGACCAAACTTCTTCGTCAGAGAATATTGGATTAAATTTTTCATTTTTTAATCGCAAGTATTGACATATATGAGTTAATGGTGATACGTAGTTAATTATTCCAAACTATGTAAAAAGTTACCGGATACGTGTCATAACAGTCGTTTTATGAGAAACCGAACAGACGGTTGACAATACATTTCAACAACAACAACAACAACAACAACAACAACTACAACAACTCAGTCCCAATGAAATTTGATACCGGTAATACGGTAATAGCAAAAAGAATAGGTTTGCCATCAATCTTTGTATTGAGCTATATCAATAAAATGTTTGTGAAACGTCCACACACTAGTTGCTACTTATCCATATGCAAGAATCAAAGACTCCGACGAACTTGCGCATCCGCATGAATCCAGGAAAGACACCATATAAAAAGAAAAAAGTAGGATGCGACACACAAATATCCAGGACCAAATACCCCCCCCCCCCCCCCCCCCCCCCCCCCCCCCATAAAAAGCAAACAAGTGACCACTCCCTAGACTGGCTCCAGTTTTTAAAACAATTTTTCATCAATGTGTCATATAATATACTTGTAGCCAG
The DNA here is from genome assembly GCA_964019695.1 of Loripinus fragilis. Lineage (NCBI taxonomy): Eukaryota > Metazoa > Mollusca > Bivalvia > Lucinida > Lucinidae > Loripinus > Loripinus fragilis. The sequence goes on from CAXHUL010000590.1 coordinate 14,604, forward strand.
TCTATCTCTGGTGGCTGTGTTTAAATCAGAGCCACCAGAGATAGACTGGCTACAGGTATATGATATGCCACATTGATGAAAAATTGTTTAAAGGATTGGAGCCAGTCTAACCACTCCCTAATCTTGCATTTTTTCATGTCTACAGACTACAGATTCTGATGGTAAAAAGCTTAGACGTATCACATTTGACCAACCAGGAAATGACGTCACAGGCATGGTGATTCGGTCTGAAAAGATTGCTGGGACATGCGAGCAGGTGAGTACGTCTTTCAGAATTATTTTGGCACTTTTCTTTTGGTACCACTTTTATTGTCTAAGAATTTAGGTCTAGCTCTTTAAAGACCCGAATTCTTAGACAATAAAAGTGGTACTTTTTTTTACTATTTTTATTGTGTAAGATTTTAGGTCTAGGTCTTTAAAGACCTAAATTCTTAGACAATAAAAGTGGTACCATAGCCTGAGGCCTTTTCCAGATAGATCAAAGGCTAATCTTTACGAGGTGATTATGACTTCCTAATTGAAGAACGTCACTGTGTGTGTGTGCGCGTGTGTGTGTTTGTTTGTTTGTTTGTTGTTTTTGTTGCTTTACGTCCCATGTCAACAGCTATGGTCATTGCGGGATGGCCAGTTCACTTAACCACACTTTTCCTGGGCAGGCTTGAGCAAGCGGTTAACCAGTAATTTGTGCAGATACTTTCGCTTGTAACTGACAACAAACCTTCTTGAATAAATCAGCGGAAGGAGGAGAATGACCGTAGAAATTATTTCATGATCAATCTCCACGAAAGTATGGTACCGGGCCGGGATCGAACTCGCGCGTGTGTGTGTGTGTGTGTGTTTGACTGAATTAAAATCCTGATCTTCAAAAAAAATGGGAAAATAGTCATCGAAATTCCATTGGTAATGGGGCCAGAATTTAAGCCCCTGAGAACACCCAAAATAATCCCTGTCCTAATATACTAGGCCAAAAAAGAAACGCCGCATAAAATAATTAAAAATATTGCGTGTTAAGTGAGAGTAGCAAAATTTTATCTGCTATCTATCTTTTGCTTTCTTTCAAGCCGCACATTTTCCGCATTGTTTTATTGAGGTCAGTCAATCCAAACTGGTGTTCTGACCGATTTTCCATTTTTCACGTGCACACTTTGTCCATTAAGATTTACATGTGTACTAACTACTGAAATCTCTAGTCGAACATCCCAAACTTTTAAAAACATTTTAAAACTTAGGAATTAAAAATTACATATTGCTTATTTGCGGTGACAAAATTGACACCTGTGAAACGTGAACGTGCAATAGGAATGTTACACGCTACCGTGACGCCATTGGTAGTAGCCAAAGAATTTCGGTGCCATGTTAGGACGATTAGATGTCTTAAGAATCGTTTCCAACAAACCTGGGCCACGTCAGATCGTCTGCATCCAGGACGCCCCCGTGTGTTGACGCGACGTCAAGATCGAGACATCCAGAGGTCTCACTTGCGCAATCGAAATCATCTGGAGACAGTCACAGCTAGGACATACCCAGGAAACCATAATCCAAGGATCAGCGCTCAAACTGTGAGAAATCGTTTGTAAGAGATTTTTTAAGATCCTGACCTCCCAACGTTTGACGGGACTTACGTTTGATGCAGTATTTACGTCCAATTTAGGAACCCGCGGCAATACTGACGTCTTAATAAATTGAGAAACTGGCAAAGACCATTGCCTAGCACCATTTTTCTATGAATTTTCTAAGCACTGCATGCTTTTTTTCAATTTAATACATAACTGGTACAGTTAAAAAAAATCATACATAGCGGCATTTCTTTTTTGGCCTAGTATAAGTTCTTTTTTATACCATAGTTACTTGGTGGGGAGCTCTATAACTATACCAACCTCCTCGTTATGAAAGAACCTAGACAGGGAGGAGAATTCTTCTGGCATCAAGATTACGGGTAGGTTTACATCATCACAAAATAGGTTTAGATAAAAAAAAATGATTTGAGCGTAAAATTGTAAATATTTTCATACCCATCAGTTTTAACATATTTTTTGGGTGCTCAAAAGAACCGTCTCATTGAGATGGTTCTTTTGAGTACCCACAACATATGTTTTGGCAGAGAAATAAGAAAATAATATTTTTGGTACACACTCTTAACTAAAGGCCTGATCATCACACAAAAGGTTCATGAACCCCTTAACTCTAAATGATGGCTTATTCTGCATGCCTTTTTATTGTCTACTGATTTTTATTTATTTTTTTCTAAAAAATCTTTCAGGAATACCATCAGTGTCAAACAGTTTGGACCCAGATCAGGTCTGACAATATGTTGGGCCTGATCTGGGTCCAAGCGTTTTGAAAAGGTTATCGGCAGACAAAGAAAGTTGTCATTAGCAGGAAGAGAGTTAAGGGCTAGAAATTATGATTTTCAGTTATCCTGGGTTGGACCAGTATTAAGCAGCGGATAAAGTGTCTTGCTCAAGGACACAACACAGTGACTGGTTTTGTTTTTTGTTTGATTTGATTCTTTACGTCCTATCACAAATCTTTCAGTTAAACAGGGACGGGTCATCCTGGGTTGAACAAGTACTAAGCTAGGATAAATGTGTCTTGCTCAAGGACCACAACGCAGTGACGCCGGTAAGGCTAGAACCCGCGGCCCCTCTGTATGGAGTCAAGCACTCTACCACTGAGCCACTGCGCACAGTGACTGGTAGGTCTCCAACTAGCAACCCTTCGATCCTCAGTCTAATGCTCTATGTGCTCTTACTTTTGAAAATAAATAAATAATAGTTCAATATAGCTATGTTTGAATTGCCTATGTTACGGGGGCATTACTAGATCTGGGTTCAAATTGCTGTCACTAAATGCAAAAGTTAAACAGAGTAAAATCAATGGAAACCTGGGATTCAGCCTCAGGTACAGCTCAAACAACATTTCTAGCTTATCCAAGAAAAATTTGTTAACTCTTTGCCTGCTAGCAGCAAATTATGTCATCTGCTGAACTCTGCAAATAGTTTGGACCCACACCATGCCCGACAGAACATCGGGCTTGATCTGGATTCAAGCTGTTTGATACTCTGATAGTGTTCCTGAAAAAGTCAACAGACAACAGAAGCATGAAAAATCACCCAACATGCTAAGAGTTAACATGTTCCATGCGAGGATCCAGAAAGTTTTGTCAGAGGGTGTCCAACTTCGACAACTTTTTTGTTTTTAAGTTTTTCCTTTTTGAGGGAAGGGAGGATCCAAATTGCACTAAAAGCAGGCCATCATCGGCCCACCAGCGAAATGCCATTTAAATGGCCTTTTGCTGGCGGGCCGTTGATGGCCCAACATTGGATGCTGGCTTGGTAGCTTTGTGATTTTTCAGGGGGTCCGGACCAATATTGCTAAGAAACCCTATATTTTTGTGATTTTTCTGGGGGGGGGGGGGGGGGAGGGACAGGGGGTCCAGACTGGTCTGGACCAGTATTGCTAAGAAACCCTATATTTTTGTGATTTTTCTGGGGGGGGGGAGGGACAGGGGGTCCAGACTGGTCTGGACCAGTATTGCTAAGAAACCCTATATATGGGGGGGGGGGTCTGGACCCCCTGTCCTTCCCCCCCCCCTTGAGCTATGCATGCATTCACAGGAAGTGTCTAAAGATGCTTCAAATGCTCCCCAAACAGTGTCAAGTTCTGATGTTTGATGACAGAAAACTCACAAAAACCAGATCATAAGAATCCATTGTGAGTGTGAGATAGAAAAATCCGTTCCAAGGTCCACCGATTGGCATCAGGAGGCTTGCCAAGTGATGACAAATGGTGATCGCCAGGGATGGATTTTTCTATCCCACCCTCACAGGTCAATACATGTAATGGATGCTGAGATACAACATAGTGACGTAATCATGTAACATTACAATGACGTCACAGATCGACATGCAGCTGTTCATTTTTTATCTTTCCCATGGGCTGGTACGGGTATGTGAGATAGAATTATCTCACATGATAGAATTATCTCACATGGGTAAAAACAAAGGAAATCCAGATCTGGTGTGCAAGGAAATTGTGAGTCATCACTAGAATGATCATGTGTTTTCTTATCTCAGATACTGGTACGATTATGGTGTGATGTTCCCCGAGCTTCTGTCTGCCTTTATTGCATTAGAACCATGCAAGAGGGAAAATGGCTGCCTTCAGGTAAAAGTAATCCATATTTGTGTTATAAATTTGCAGCAGAGTTGCTGGTAATGGTGCCATATGTTGTTGCAAAACAGAAGATTTTGCCTGATCTGCTCAATTTTTATCTCAAGGCGTTCCATTGGCTCTCACTAGGAAAACTAGTTCCTCTACTTTAGGTTTCTGACCATATATAACGGGATTAATAAAAGTATTATTAAAAGTTTAAAATGCATGGGTGAAAGTTCAAAATATCCAAATCCTGAACTTTTTATAATCAAATCTAAAAACTTGCAGTATGCCTACAAATATCAACAATTTCAAGTATGAATGGTCAATTGTCTTCAGATAAACTGTAACTAAATCAGAAAAGCTATTATTATCAGCAGAATTCAGCATTTTGAGGCTGACTTTCTATGGAAAGTCAGCCTCAAAATCCTGAATTCAGGAATAATCCTAAAAATTTTCACCCATGAAAATGGCAAATCCATCCCTCATAACCCCCATTGTCAATCAAAGTTTCCTGACATAAACAAACCATACGTGCATTGGTGTCAATCAAATACTGCGATGGCAACGGGTGATGTATTCTTTAAATATCGCCTGCCGAAAAAGCAACATTTGAAAGCAAAATACTGTAAATCCGGAAATTTTCACAAGAATTTTATTTTCGCAAATAGCGTTGAAAGACATATTTGTGACCATAGAAACTCTGGACTAGGGCATAATTTAGGTATATTAGTAAACGACACACTGAATTTGGCATTTCGTGAGGATTTTATTTTCACGAAACTTCTCCTATGCGAAGTTTCGCGAAAATAAAAAATCCTGCAAAAATTTCCAAATTTACATAATTTCACACTCTACAGTCTTTCCCATGGAAGTTTTGTATGGGAAAATTATGTGAGGCATAATAACTCAAAATATGACATCTACTGCAATCCTTTCAAGTGCCAATTAAAGTCATCAAAGTACTCAAATCATGCACGGATCCAGAGGGGTGGGTGGGCAGGGGGTCCTGACCCCCTGAAAAATCACAAAAATATAGGGTTTCTTAGCAATAATGGTCCAGATCCCCTGAAAAATCACAAAGCTACCAAGCCAGCATTCAATGTTTGGCCATCATCGGCCCGCCAGCGAAATACCATTTAAATGGCGTTTTGCTGGCGGCTGATGATGGCCCGCTTTCAGTGCAATTTGGATCCTCTCTCCCCTCATAAAAAAACCCCCGTCAGAGTTAGACCCACTCTGACAAAACTTTCTGGATCCGCGCATGCATATGAAATCTACAAGACCAAGCCATCAACATTTTGTCAGTCCTGATCTGGGTTCAAACTGTTTGCAAAGGTTATTAGCAGATTACAAAAGTCGGTGCTAGCAAGGAAAGAGTTCAATTGTTTTCTTCTGTATATTGACTGAAAAAACTTTTTCGTCCATTCTGTCACAAATTGAAGTCCTTATTCAGGCCTTCAGATTTATGGTGGGCCCGGGTCATTGTCCCATGATTTCAAAATATGGCCCATCACTTTCCAAGGCAGTGGGCCCAGAGGACTCACCCTTTATAGTTGTGAACAAATCTCACTTTAATAAAAATATTCATCTTACAGAGAGTCTATGAACTCCACAAAACAGAAAGTACAATGTAGGTTGTCAATAAAGTAAAACATGTCTAAAGATGCCACTCAAAAGAGACAAAACAAAGATCTTAATAACAAATGGTAGCTTAATGAAGGTCCAAAGGATTGCAGAATGCTCCCCTTGGAGCATTCTGCAATACTTTTGACCTGCATCAAGCCATAATTGGTCTTTTTTTTGAGTGGCCGCTTAAGACAGGTTTTACTGTGTAATCAGCAGTCAATATACATATATTCATGCAAGTGTCTGTGTGTAGTAGGTAAAGTATACTACCCAAATGTCAACTGTGTTTAGTTTGATATGCTTGGGCCCATCATTTCAGAAAATGACCCACTATTTTTTCCTCCATTGGTCACTTTGGCCCACCATTTTTGAAAAAAATCTGAAGCCATGTTATTTGCAGGTGATTCCTGGCTCACATATGTGTGGCCGTTTAAACCATGCAGCAGCGGGCGGACTACAGACAGGAGCTGACTTACAGAGAGTTCAGGAACTTCTGAAAATCTTGCCAGAAACTTATGTTGAACTTGAAGCAGGTAAGAATTAACCCTTAAAGGGCCAATCACGACTGCAGCAGACGACAAATTTTGGGACATCTTTCCCAATTTTTGACAAAAATAAGGTATGATATTACATGAGAATCGTCTGCCAGTAGAGGATTATCATGAAATATCATGCCTTATTTTTTATTTTGAAAAAGCATCAAAATTTGAAATTGTCGTCTGCTGCAAATTGTAGGTGGCCCTTTAATGGTTAAAGATAATGAGTCACAACATGAGATTTCCATAAATGTGGCATTTTGACAAGTGTTTACTCAGACGAGCCTGTGCAGCCTCCTTTTAACCCATAAAGCGCCACCTGTAATTTGCAGCAGACGACAATTTCAAATTTTGCTGCTTTTTCAAAAATAACAAATAAGGCATGATATTTCATGAGAATCGTCTGCTGGCAGACGAGAATATCATACCTTATTTTTGTCAAAAAGTGGGAAAGATGGCGCTAAATTTGTTGTCTGCTGCAGTTGTGATTGGGTTAAAGATAATAAGTCACAACATGAGATTTCCAACAATGTGGTATTTTGCTGGCAGACGATTCTCGTGTAATATCATACCTTATTTTTGTCAAAAAGTGGGAAAGATGGCGCAAAATTTGTCGTCTGCTGCAGTTGTGATTGGGTTAAAGATAATAAGTCACAACATCAGATTTCCAACAATGTAGCATTTTGACAAGTGTTGACTCAGATGAGCCTGTGCAGCCTCCTTTTAACCCATAAAGCGCCACCTATAATTTGCAGCAGATTTCAATTTCAAATTTTGCTGCTTTTTCAAAAATAACAAATAAGGCATGATATTTCATGAGAATCGTCTGCTGGCAGACGAGAATATCATACCTTATTTTTGTCAAAAAGTGGGAAAGATGGCGCTAAATTTGTTGTCTGCTGCAGTTGTGATTGGGTTAAAGATAATAAGTCACAACATGAGATTTCCAACAATGTGGTATTTTGACAAGTGTTGACTCAGACAAGCCTGTGCAGCCTCCTTTTAACACATAAAGCGCCACCTATAATTTGCAGCAGAAGACAATTTCAAATTTTGCTGCTTTTTCAAAAATAACAAGTAAGGCATGATATACCATGAGATATCATACCTTATTTTTTGTGAAAATTAGGAAAGATGTCCCAAAATTTGTCATCTGCTGCAGTCGTGACTGGCGCTTTAAGGGTTAAAGATGAGTCATAACATGAGATTTCCAACAATGTAGCATTTTGACAAGTGTTGACTCAGATGAGCCTGTGCAGCCTCCTTTTAACCCATAAGCGCCACCTATAATTTGCAGCAGATTTCAATTTCAAATTTTGCTACTTTTTCAAAAATAACAAATAAGGCATGATATTTCATGAGAATCATCTGCTGGCAGACGATTCTCGTGTAATATCATACCTTATTTTTGTCAAAAAGTGGGAAAGATGGCGCTAAATTTGTTGTCTGCTGCAGTTGTGATTGGGTTAAAGATAATAAGTCACAACATGAGATTTCCAACAATGTGGTATTTTGACAAGTGTTGACTCAGACGAGCCTGTGCAGCCTCCTTTTAACACATAAAGCGCCACCTATAATTTGCAGCAGAAGACAATTTTAAATTTTGCTGCTTTTTCAAAAATAACAAGTGAGGCATGATATTCCATGAGATATCATACCTTATTTTTTGTGAAAATTAGGAAAGATGTCCCAAAATTTGTCATCTGCTGCAGTCGTGACTGGCGCTTTAAGGGTTAAAGATAATGAGTCATAACATGAGATTTCCAACAATGTGGAATTTTGACAAGTGTAGACTCTGACGAGCCTGTGCAGCCTCC
>CAXHUL010000590.1:22763-54000 GCA_964019695.1 Loripinus fragilis
TTCATGAAAATCCTAACCTGATTGACTCAGAAATTAATTTGCATAATGAACACAACCAACTATCCTTACCTGGACCTATGCCATTAAGTACTCAGTGTACGCTAATAGAAGCATGTGGGCTTGTAGGTAAAACATGCGCAGATCCAGAAAGTTTTGCCAGAGGGGGTCCATCAACATTTTTTTAGTTGATGAGGGGGCCATCATCAGCCCGCCAGGGAAACGCCATTAAATGGTGTTTCACTGGCGTGCCGATGATGGCCCAACATTGAATGTTGGCTTGGTAGCTGCGATTATTCAGGGGATCCAGACATGGATTGCTAGAAAACCCTATATTTTTGTGATTTTTCAGGGGGGTTCGGACCCCCTGTCCTCCCTCTGGATCAGCACATGGTATAATATGGTACCTCTTTTGCAAAGATGTATGTCCCTTCTTTGTCAAAGTGGCCCTCTTCTAGTTCCTCTCTCATATTGAATGGTGTAATAGCAATTCCTTGATCATACCCTACGTCTCCTTCTTCTTGACCTGAAAAATTAAAAGGATATAGCTATATGCATGTTTATTGCATTATATAAATCATTATTGATCACCGTTGTGACATTACACAGGATATAGCAATTAGAATGTGTTGCTTTTACCTTTTCCATCAGGGATCAAGCTAGAGGGAGACCCCAGGGGGAGGGGGGGGGGGGGGGGGGGTACTCTGATATTTTCATGCATATGTAGGCTCGGACCATTTTTTGGGTTCAAAATTTCAAATTTCAATATTTTTGGGGTTTTCAGAAAAACTAATATTTTTGGGAAATGAAGATTTTGTGGATATATTTTTGGGGTCATCACAAATTTGGATTAGGGGTCATAATAAATGTAAACCAGAATACATTCGATGACGCGCCATCGCAAATCCCCACGCTCTCGAAGAAATCTAATGGTAATTGAAGGTCACCAGTTTGATCGTAGGTAAAAAAATTTCAGTGTATCCTGGTATACTGCTCAGCCCGTTAATTTGATATGCCACATGTACATGTTCAGAAAATTAAATTTTTGACCCCTCCTCAAGGCCCCAGGGGGCCGGGACCCAAAAAATTGTGCCGGTGCATGTGCCATTCATGTGAGTAACTCAAACACAAAATCTGGTTGAATTTCGGAAAAAATTTTTTTTTGACCCCCCAGCCCCCCACAGTATGCCCAAGTCCCACCCCTGGGCATGACCCAGGCGGCCAAATGAAAATCCCGTCTGATATGTTTTATATCTTTCATTTGTAAGAAGATATACAAAGTTTGGTTTAAAAATCTTTGAAATTGACTTTGTAATTCAGATTTAATGATATTTGACCTTTTGGCCCCTCCCCAAGGCCCCAGGGCGCGAGGACCAAAAAAATGGCGCCGGTGCGTGTGCCATTCATGTAAGAAACTCACACACCAAATCTGGTTGAATTTCGGGAAAATTTTTTTTTGACCGCCCAACCCCCCACGGTACCCCCAAGTCCGACCCCTAGGGCATGACCCAGGCTGCCAAATGAAAATCCCGTCTGATATGTTTTATATCTTTCATGTGGGAGAAGACACACAAAGTTTGGTCAAAAAATCTTTCAAATTGACTTTGTAATTGAAATTTAATGACATTTAATGATATTTGACCTTTTGGCCCCTCCCCAGGGCCCCAGGGGGCGGGGCCAAAATAAAATGTGCCGTTGCACGCCCCATTCATGTGAGCAACCCACACACCAAATTTGGTTGAATTTCGTCCAATGGTTTAGGAGGAGATGGCGGGACGGACGGACGGAGGTGATTGCAATATCCCCATCGCTTTTTTAAAAAAGCGTGGGGATAATAATGGGAATATTTTTGGGGGTTGCAAATATTTCAAATTTTTTCGGGGGTGCTTGATATCTCTGATATGTTTTTAGTAAACAGTAGATGCTGGGTCCAAGCCTAAGTAATGAAGAAAAAAATGAGTGCTGAATGTGGCATTTCATCAGGGTCTGCACAATTGGTAAGATAAAAACAATCTTTATTATAGGGGCATCCTGGGTTAGCATGCGGTATCCTGCTGTAATCAGACTGACCCCATTCATTCACCCACCTTTCTATGACAAATAAATAATTTAAAAAAATGGAGGCGAAACGACTAGGGAGGTAATGGTACTGGGTGTGAAACCACCAGAGTTGAAAAAAAGAGGCGAAACGACTAGGGGGGAAATGACTGGGGGAACGTCCTGGGGGGGGGGGGGGGGGGGGGGGCAAACGTCTTGTAAGCGTGCCACAAGGCCTGATACGGAATACAGTATTCAGTGCTACAAATAGAGGAGTAATGAAGGGGGCCTGAGGCATCTGATGTTTTGTTCTCCTACTCACCTTCAATATCCTCTTCATTCATTCTGTCATCTATTTCCTCGTCCTCTTCATCACTGTCAAGTGAATGTTTTTCTTTGAAACGCCTGGAACCGCTTCCTTTCTCATCTTCAGCATCCTGAAACTGCACTTTACGTTTCGACATCCTTAAACTGTCTACCTGAAAACACAACGGAGTTGTATTGATAGCAACCAACCAACGAGTGTTCGCAGCAGAAGGCTGCCAACACGAGAGTTGGTTGCTTTTACGATTAGACATGCTTTTTTCAGTGACATACCCCACCCACTTCTACATACTAGGCCATAATTTTTCGACCGTCAAAGCAACTTCCGGCTACTGGAGCCTGGAGGTTGTTTCCGGTGTATTTCCGCACTGAATACAACTATCTTGCTAAATTAAACACTCAGAGCAATGCTTCCATCGCCACTTGTTAGAAATAAAACAAACCTTATTCTAGAAGATCTGTTGCGATTTTTTTCCAAAAGGAAACCGCTCTGACAAACTTTTCATTTCCATTTCGACGGATCATAACACATGAAATAAGTCACATCAATACTGCCCTTTCCATCACAAACTCTTTTATTATCCCCACGCTTTTTTAAAAAAGCGTCGGGGATATTGCAATCGCCTCCGTCCGTCACGCTATCTCCTCCTAAACCATTGGACGAAATCCAACCAAATTTGGTGTGTGTGTTGCTAACATGAATGGGGTGTGCAACGACACATTTTTTTTTGGCCCCGCCCCCTGGGGCCCTGGGGAGGGGCCAAAAGGTCAAATATCATTAAATATCATTAAATTTCAATTACTAAGTCAATTTCAAAGATTTTTAAACCAAACTTTGTGTGTCTTCTCACAAATGAAAGATATAAAACATATCAGACGGGATTTTCATTTGGCCGCCTGGGTCATGCCCCAGGGGTGGGACTTTGGGGTACCGTGGGGGTTGTGGGGTCAAAAAAATTTTTTTTCCGAAATTCAACCAGATTTGGTGTGTGAGTTACTTACATGAATGGCATATGCAACTGCACCATTTTTTGGGTCCCCGCCCCCTGGGGCCCTGGGGAGGGGCCAAAAGGTCAAATATCATTAAATCTGAATTACAAAGTCAATTTCAAAGATTTTTAAACCAAACTTTGTGTATCTTCTCACATATGAAAGATATATAACATATCAGATGGGATTTTCCTTCGGGCGCCTGGGTCATGCCCAGGGGTGGGACTTTGGGGTACCGTGGGGGTTGGGGGGCCAAAATTTTTTTTTTCCGAAATTCAGCCAGATTTGGTGTGCTAGTTACTTACATGAATTGCACATGCAGCGGCACAATTTTTTGAGTCCTCAGCCCCTGGGGCCTTGGGGAGGGGTCAAAAATTTAATTTTCTGAACATGGTCATGTGGCATATCAAATTAAAGGGAAATTTGCAGTAGACCAGGATACACTGAAATTTTTTTACCTACGATCAAACTGGTGACCTTGGGATGGGGTCAAAGGGTCAATTACCATTAGATTTCTTCGAGAGCGTGGGGATTTGCGATGGCACGCCATCGAATGTGTTCTAGTTTTTGTTTGATAAAACTTCCGATAAAACATGTGGAAGCGATTTCCTTAACTTCCACTTGCTGTCAATTCATTGTTGTTGTTTTTGCAATCCAATGTGTCATTTAAAATGTAAATGACGTCACGTCATTATAACACAAAGGACAAACTCCCCAACAGTTGCCAACGCCCCAGACTCGGGACCAAATTCGGGGAGCTTCGTATCTAAAATGCAAATATCAACCTGTAATTGGATCACACGTTCATAAAAAAGTGACAGAGAAAATAATTTGACGATAATGTCCAAAGCACATGACATGCACACCTTCAAACCATGAGCAAAATATCTGAAGAGTGAGTTTTCATGCGATGATCCAGAGGGGGAAAGGGGGTCCGAACCCATCCCCAGGAAAATCACATGTTATTTGGATTCTTATACTTTGACCCCCCCCCCCCCCCCGGGTAAAGTTTGACCCCCCCCCCCCCCCAGAAAATGTTGGACCCTCTCTGGAGTCTTGGAAAATTACAGTTTTCTTTAAAAAGAACCGTAAATGAAGTTGATGACTGAAAAAACTTGTGGCAGATGGGCCTGGACCCCCCCCCACCCCCCCCCCCCCCCCCCCCGCGCTCCCCCGACGATATTTCCTGGGTCAGTGCATGCAGTATGATCAGGAAATACCACAATCTTACAATGCAGACCAACCCACAGTAACGTTAGAAAGAGCCACAGACCAAAGCTTAGACATCGGAAGGACATCTCCATCTTCCTCGTCAAGATATTTGCAAAACTAGAGAGGGCACAAAGGTATGCATAACAAAACAAGAACCAAAGACGGAGAATAAACAAATGGGAGGAACATTGATTAAACTGCGAATCAACAACAACCGAATGACTGTATGAGGAGTTGCGCTCACAAAATACCCATGTATTGTAGAGGCTTGTTTAGAGAGAGGGGGGGGGGGAGGTAACAATATTCCTTGAAGTAAACAGGCAAGTATCCCTCATGAACTGGCAAATATCCCAATATTTTTTTCTGAATATCCAATATCCCTGACAGTAACAAAATTATTGGACACAGTAGTAGGTCCTATACCATAATGGCATTTCCATGGAGGTAAAATGTATAGAGTAAAGTCGGGTATATTTGGACAGACGGCTAATTTCGGACAGCAACATTGTTTGTTTCATATTTCAAATACTGGAATAAAAATAAATTACCTAAGCAAATAGAGAAACTCCTGATCTGACGGCTCATAAGGAGCCGTCTCATCTGGATTAGCACTATTTGCAAATAGTGTCTGAATTTACCCGACTTTACCCTACCGGGCAGTTTACATATGTAGTGAGGTAGAGTTATCCGGCGATGAGACAATGTGCGGATCCAGAGGGGGTGATAGGGGTCCGGACCGCCCCCGGAAATTCACAAGTTATATGGGTTTCTATAGAAATTAACACTTGGACCCTGGACCCCCCCACCCCCCTAGAAAACTTGGACCCCCTCGATCCTTTGAAAAGTATAGTTTTCTCTGTAACAAAACCATTGGACCCCCTCTGTAAACTGTAAAATAAGTTGAGGACTAAAAGAAAACAAAAAAAAACCTTTGTCCAGGCTGTTTTCAGGCCATCAGACTACCCCCCCCCCCCCCACCCTGACAAAAATTCCTAGATCCGCGCATGGAGACTGTGCATTCAACCAAAGATCACCAGCCATCAGCTGATGTGCGTTCATAGACGTATACCTGTTTTGCGTGCCTTGATCTCCGGATTTAGAGGCTATCTAAACAAAAACATGCCATGTAATGGTGTTAACATAAGGTCCTCAATGCAAGAAAACTTTTCTTTGGGGCGGAGGGTGAATAGCAAAGGCGATGACCGGCGCGGGCAGATCTGCGTGTTTGTTATTCGCCTTTTGGAAAGCATCATATCTGAATTTGCTTTGAGCGAAATTTTAATTTTCCAGCTAGTCATCGTAGCTGAGCAAGCTGATTTGAATCTTAAGAAGACCTTGTTTGTCGCATCGAGGCCCACATATTTTCTATTATTATATACGGCTATTCATGAACACTCCCATCCACTCTGGAAAATAACAAAGCATTATGTATAAACTTTCCTAGAAATACTTGTCCGGACACCCTGGAAAATCATATGACGAAACTGCAGATGCCAAAATATATATAAGAACATGCAGGGGCTAATATGTGTCCACCAGAGATACGAAATGTGCATGGTAAGCATAACTCTTTTGTAACCGCTAAACGGGAGTACTTTTACAAACAGAGAAGACCAGATTCAAAATTGAAAAGCAACATCATGCTGCATTTCACCAGGGTCTACACTGTTTGCTATGGTAAAAAAGAGCTCCAGGTACAAAAATACAATATTTTAAAAAAGTTTACCTGACACCCTTTTTTCCATACAATGGACTATCCCAAGTTCGTAACTGTTTTAAACCAGAAAGTAAAAATTCATTAATTATTATACAAAAGTTAAAATTAAAGAGGATGAGCAGCGAACTTTGTTTGGTTTGATTCTTTAAGTCCCATCAACACTCTTTCAGTTATCTACGGACGGAGCTTCCTGGGTTGAACCAGTACTAAGCTAGGATTAATGTTGTTGCTCAAGGACATAATACAGAGACGCCGGTGAGGTTCTAACCCGTGGCGGCCCGTAGTCTCGGTTCAAACACTCTACCACTGACCCACTGCGCTCCCATGAGCTGCGAACTAACAAAGAAGTGCAAGAACATATAGCATCGTCAGAGCTCTCACTAACTGCTGATTGGCAGTCCTGAACCCCTAATTTTGGTGCTGGGACTCTCATTTTTGAAGGAGGCTAAATTCTTTAGTATGGCGGCACTCCCACTTTTTGCAAAGAGGCCTATGGGACTATTCATATGTATAAAAAAAAAATATATGAGTACCCCACCCCCTAGAATCAGCCTCTCGGAACTATGGGGGCATGCACGGATGCGGGACCTCCTCTATATAACTGTAAAATGTAAAATATTAAAGTTGAGTACTAAAAAAATGTCAGGGTTGTTTTCAGGGGGCCCCTGTCCCCACCCCCCCCAAAAAAAATCCTGGATCCACATATGGGAGACTGACTATTCATGCATTGATTCCCTGCATGGACCTCCTTTAAATCAAATAACAGCCTGTATCACAAAAATGTACAAATAACACCAATAAATCTTGAACTTGCAGCATTTCAAAAACATGGGGGTCCCAGGATTTCTTTCTTTCTTATAGTACTGAAACGATCAAATTTTGATCATTACACCAGGGAGTGCGGTTTAGAATTTTGAAGAAAAAAACAAAACATGTAGTTCGTCCAACAGCTTGGCGACCCCTTTCAAGTCAACTGTTATGTCCCCCATGGGAAGGAACGGACTAGCCCCTTTAGAGGGCGGATTAGAGTCGCCTTTGCATGTGAAGGCTGATTAAAACTGCCTATAGCATATATTGGCTTTTTCCTTTGTTTCTATCTTAAGAATTCCATTTTCTCTGAGTGATGCGATCCCAAACGCTTCTTTTTTCTGAGATTCGACAAATGACCATTTTTTTACCTTTATCATGTCTCCCTGTACTAAAATGAGCAGGGGTGTCCAGGGGATTTTGTCGTACACTTACACAAAGTAAGTAAGGGTGCAAAGATCAGGAATCCAGTGGGACAGTGATAAACTAACAGTTAGACACCACAAACCACAGACACTTGGGGTCAGTAGAGAAAAACAAGCCCCCCCCCCCCCCCCCCCCCCCCCCCCCCCCGAACCTTCATCCCCAATTAACTTTTGCATTCTTGCATTTTTTCATTTAAAATATGATATTTTGTATGCTTGAAGTTATACAGGTGTTAGAAAAAATGACCTAGAACATATGGAAAACATTTGAAAAAAATGCATATTGCTCACAATGATAGAAAAAACACAAGATAAACAACTTCGGCTTTGCAATTTCGAACCCCCATCGCCGTCAAAAGTGCAATGCGCTCGTAATACTAAACAAACACACAAAACTCTTTCACCGATCAATTCTATATACATTTATCTACTTCCCGATATAGGTAGCTTTCTCTAAGTCTATCGCTTACCTGCTAAATATGACGAACAAAATCAAAACAAACAATTTCAACCATTAATCACAACTTCTTGGCACGCTAAAAGTACTGGTTTCCTGCTTTAAATTGCGTCTCGTTGAGGCCGGTAAAAAAATAGTAGGTTTAAGTACTTCCCCTTTGAAGATCTTTGAAGACTGGTTCTCGTTTCGGTAGTTTGCTTTGTTTGAAAACGAGAACCAGTCTTCAAAGATCTTCAAAGGGGAATTACTTTAACCCACTTAGCGTTATTATTTTTTTACCGGCTTTAACTCGCCGCTGGCAAAGAGAGAATTGTACGGGTCGTTAATTCCCAAATCGGCGTTAATGGACCGTTAAAAAGTAATAAGTTTACTTAATTTGTAAAGTGTGGCCCCGATTATCAATTATTATCTCTGAAAAGATTCAACACAGCATTTTTCATGACATTGATGTACCTGCAGTTTTGAGGATCTTGTTGCGAACCCTGGTCTAATAAAACCATAGTCGGGACATCGGTAAACAGTACATAACCAGATCAAAAGTCGCAAGATGCAGCGTCGATCAGATTCTTTACTGTTTGTTCACGAAATATAATATTAAAGAAAAAATGTAAAACGCTATTCAACATATATCATAAAACTGTGATGGATTAGTCCAACTGATAAAGGTTCCGGTTGACATAAAATGGTTAAAAAACAGTTACTATTCCTCAATTCGTTTATGGTAAATCCAAAATCCGTTATAACTTTGAACAACTGAAGGATCTACTGATAAATTGAAATTAAGTATCTTTACATATTATTGTAGCCTATAGATAAGTTAAAAGTGACGTAAAAGAGCGTACCAACACTTGAAGGTAATACAGGTTATACCGTTATTAACGGTAACAAGAAAAACTATAACATGTGTTACATGTTATAAACGGCGTTGTTGAAAGGTTCTTATGAGTAATAATAAATGAAGGATAATAATGAAGTTTTTTTCGCAATGAGATATACATTAAAAAGCGGCTTTGAAATGAGTCATTAAATGCTTGACGTTTCGCTAATAAAATATTCAATCAGACTGTGATGGGGAAGCAAGCTTTTGTGAATACTTCTTATCTTCAGTCTTTTATGAAAACCAATACTTGTCCGCGGGGAAAGAAAAAAGTTAGACTGCATTACGTCCCTTGATACACAGTATTTAAAAGAAGATAAAGTCTAAGAAAAAGACAACTTTTGTGAGTTCCAAAATGATATCCCATGCATATTCCTCCTTCATATAGAAATAAATCCAAACCCAGTCATGAATTTGCGGGTGATAGAAAAAATCTACTAACATGATCCGCGTTTCGAACCTCAGGTAAAAGCAATCGAATGACCTATTTTCCGCGTTTTGCCTTTAATCTTTCTAAGGTTATTCTCTTTGCTTATTCATATTTTCTGCTTTTATGCCTGTTGTCCGTTCTGTTTGTTTGTTAAACATTTTCTTCCTCCTATTTTCTAATAAAATGAAAAGTTCGTTTCTGTTTTATCGTGGCCGAAACAAAATTAATTTAACCACGCACACAGCTAATTATAGAATGAATGACGTGGCTTATGACAAACCAGCTGATCAGGAACCGTTCTGGTTTTTACAATGTTTGTAAGTTAATATTTTTACTATCATACACAGCTGCCACTCTTTTTGTGTAACCAGTTTTAAAGCGAAACCTTGATCTATAAAAGTCCGTGCAAAAAAAAAAACACTGTCTTTTATATAGTATCAGATATCAGTAACCTTACACCAAATTTGGTGGCAGCTGAGCTGCCATTCTTTTTGTGTAATCAGTTTTTAAAGCGAAGCCTTGTTCGATAACAGTCCTTGCAAAAAAACATTTGTCTTTTATACAGTATCAGGATAAGAGTAACTTTATACCAAATTTCTTGGCAGCTGACCTGACTCTCACTTTGGTGTAAAGATTAGTCTAACACTTTGAAATAATAACCAAAAACATCCTGCTCAAAACTTCCACCTCCCCGTGGTGAGCAGGGGGCAACAGAATTAGCTTTCTGTACAAAGTTAATTCTGGCTAACGGAAGTAAATTTATATGTCTCGTCTTTTCTAAAATGGGACGCTGAAAATTGCACAAATATAGAAACAATTAAACACGTGTAATGCCAAATTGCCAAATTATCGATGATCCCGCAAAATATGAAAGTTATGAATCATATCATAATTCGGTAATTTCCCCATTTCCCTTAGTCCATCTAATAGATATATTACTTCTCTTTAAGCTGATACCAAATTTATAAAAATCTGATGTGCAAATAGTGTGATATTCTAGTCGAATCAACACCACCCCACATGCATCCCGCATAATTAAACCCAAAATCTCGAGGATCCCGCAATTTTTGCGAGTAAAAATAACATAGAACCAATAAGAATATTCGCATTTTCTTTACACCATCTTATAGACATATATCTCCTTTTTAAACTGATACCAAGTTTATAAAATTCTGATGTGTATATTTTGAGATATCCATGTCGAATGAACATCACCCCCATGCATAACGCATAATTTTAACCAAAATTTAGAGGATCCCGCAAATTTTGAAGGTAACAAAAACATACTTAATATCCGAATTTTTTAATTTTCTTTACATCATCTAAAAGATATATAACTCCTCTTTAATATGTTACCAAGTTTATTAAAATATGATATGTAAATTTTGAGATAATTATGTCGAAACAACACCACCCCCATGCGTCCCGGATGGTAAAAGCAGTATTTTCGAGGATCCCGCAATTTTGGCGAGTAAAAAATTCATATAAAAAATACGAATTTTTGCAATTTCTTTACATCACATGAAAGATAAATTACTCCCCTTTAAACTGATACCAAAGTTTTAAAGATCTGATATGTAGTTATCGAGATATTAATGTCGAACCAACACCACCCACCATGGATCCCGGATAATTAAAGCGTGGATCCCGCCGAATAGTGTGCACCCCCTTTGCATCATGGGTAACTAGCGATATTTGGCTAGTCTCGTTCAATTCTCGCACTGTAGTGACCGAATTTATTGTTAAAAATAGCAAAAAGTTAAATTTTTAACAGTCTATCATTTCTCTTTTCAATATTTTCTGGATGTAAAGCCCCGAGTCATGCAAGCAGTGATCGCATAATATATTTTTAATAAAAATGGCGGCTCAATCCCAGTGTGCACCGAGCGAAAGGCGACAGGTTTGTTCGTGCTAACGAGCTTCCTGTGCGACAATGGTGTTTTGAGATCACTTTGAAATTCTTTTATCCGTTTCCAAATTCTCCAAAGTATTTCCACAGCGCAACAATCGTTATCCAACATTAAACTAAAGCAGAACAAGCTTTTTCAACGTTCGGGAAAGAAAAAAGTTTGAGTGACGCCATAAAATACGTCACTGCCGCCTGTACAACTCCCCAGCACTGTGTATTTCCCGCCGTTATTTGGCGCACCCCATTGAAGCCACAAGAAAGGAAGGATAGCTTCACGGTTCGCCCACAGATATCCAAACAAAGACCACAGACAGAAAATCAAAAACACAATGTAAAATAATCAACCTTTTCTTCCTTAGGGAGAATACGAGGGCTGTTCAAATATGAATGCAAGTAGCTTCATAACTTTCTTCACATATAGGAGGTTTTAGGAATTCCCAAAGTGACGTCATTTTCGCGCATGCGCATATCCTTGGCCGTCAACGGTTCGCCCAGCTCTATGTAATCTGTGTTAAATGCGGGTTTATATTTTGAGAAAATGGGCTTTTATAGCCAATGTCATATTAAAACTTGTTTGTATTCTTTGATATACATTCAAAATACATCTTACCGATAAATAATGGTTCCGAATAACAAACGTTTATCCATTTAAAAGGCAAAATATGAGGCTGCGGGAAGTCCAGAAGTGTCGAGCAGAACGCTGATATTTTCTTCCAATATAACGCATAAAAACTTTAAACATGTAAAATTTTGGTTTGTTTATGCACTTTTATGATGAACAGAGTGAATTCACCTGCTTGTTTGTCAGTTCTTACTATCTCTCTCTCTCTCTCTCTCTCTCTCTCTCTCTCTCTCTCTCTCTCTTACGCATCCGTGATATCATCTCAAAATCATTGACAGTCCAAAATGTAATTAAAAACAGGTAACTTACGATTAATTTGCCCCAAAGAAATAACTAAAATTCCATGTTAAATATTTGATTTTCACGGTTGACACACACGTTCTTACAGATCCGTTTTATCACCCTCTGTTGAATAAATGAACGACACGCCCCGCGGACTGGCGGAATCAGAGTGTTTTCACAAGTGATTGTCAATGGTGTAATAAAAGAGGGGGTCATAAAAGATCTTTAAAGGATGCCGACATGCTGGACCCAAAATTACTGGGTCTGAGATTATAACACATTTTAACAAGTCTGACATAATGCAACGACACTGAATTCGTTCTCTATATCAGTTACATTTTAATTCGTTGCCGTGTTTTTTGTATAAACACTAGCTAATATATATTGTCTGTCTGTCTGTCTGTCAGACAGGCCAGTTTCATTTTAATTCATTGCCTGTTTTTTTTTGGAAAAGCACTAGCTAATATATAATGTCTGTCTGTCTGTATGTCTGTCTGTCAGGACATGTGTATTTATGTTTCTATCCGTCTGTCTGTCTGAACATGCACACGGAAAGGAACATACATGTGCATGTTCATACAGACAGACAGACAGACAGACAGACAAAAAGACAGACAGACAGACAGGCATTATATATTAGCTAGTACTTTTCCAAAAAACAGGCAATGAATTAAAATGAATCTGGCCTGTCTGTAGATGCGCATATATGTAGGTTTATCAGTCTGTACGCATATGCACACTTATGTTTCTATCTGTTTTCTGTCTCTCTGTACAAGCGTATGTATGCACAAAAGCTTCAGTTAACACATATTTTGTCGTATAACTGTCCACTTCTTCTTCTGAATAGCCATCTTCATCTTACTTATGCTCCCGCGAATCTGCACAGGTTCACCTAAGGCAATGCAACAAGTTGACATTGTGCAGTCTCGAATGAGCCTTCGCTGTTCGAGAGGAAAATGTAATTATATTTTAGCGCCATCGTGTGCGCATTCGCTACTCGAGAAGAAAGTCAACATTATATTTTTCTTTTTTCAGCCCCTAGTTTATGTCCACAATCAAATGTACAAGTAGCGACTGCTGATAACCTTTGAAAACAGTTCAGGCCCAACAAAAGGTTCTCGCAAGAATGCCTGCATGTGCAGACTCGTAAGAGCCTTCGCTGCTCAAGAAAAAAATGTTCTGTTTCTTTTTCAGCGCCCATTTGTGTCCTTAATCATCTGCTACTAGTGTCGTCCGCTGATAGCCTTTTCAAACAGCTTGGACCCAGGTCAGACCCGGCAAAACTTTCTTGCGAAAATGGCGCGCATTCGAAGTCCCGCATGAGCCTTCGCTACTGGAGAGGAAAGGTTTTTTTTTTTTTTTTAAGTGCACATTTCTGTTC
Source organism: Loripinus fragilis (assembly GCA_964019695.1). Taxonomy (NCBI): domain Eukaryota; kingdom Metazoa; phylum Mollusca; class Bivalvia; order Lucinida; family Lucinidae; genus Loripinus; species Loripinus fragilis. The sequence continues at coordinate 36,231 of CAXHUL010000590.1, forward strand.
TTCAACTTCCTCAGTTATTTTATAGCGCTGAGTTTTCTTGCAGGAATACGCTTAGGCTAAGTGCAGTCTCATATTAGCATTCTCTGCTTGAGAGGAAAGTGTTGTTGTTTTTTCAGCGACCATCTCATTCTGTCCGTTTTTTTTGTAAGTTCCTTTCTTTCCACAATCATCTATTCAGGTTTGTTGAAATAGCTGTTTTAGCAGTGTGTGTTCTTGCGAGAATGCACACATGAGCCTTCGCTGCTCGAGTTTATATATATATATATATATTTTTGGGTCAAGTTGCCCTGCATCCAAGATGAATTCCTACACGATGCGACATGGTGAAATTTTGTACATGCAATTAAATAATGCAATGTTCATATATTTCAAAATGTGTTCCATTTGTAAGTTCTTCACAATAATATAGTTGAGTATATCTACATTCGGTTTCAGAGTCTAGTTACATAAAATAAATAAATAAAAAATAAACAACCGCCATGTTTATTGTTAGCAAACACTTTTTAAAGAAAATTAATGAAGTGTGTCATTGACAAAAGTTCGTTTATTCAAAATAGTTGCCTTAAAATGGTTAATTTTGTTGTGTTAAATTGAATTGAAAAGTTTAACGGCTCCCGATTTATTCATTTCAAACACAACGACAGACAAATCATCTCAATAAATGTTAATATTATTTGATGAAGTATTTCTAGAAGTATTTCTAGATGCATTCAAGATGCATTTACAATTCACATTTATATAAATTAAATAGCAAATTGTTACGAGGGAACTTAAAATCGGTGTAAAATGTTGAAAATTCTACTGCTTTCCCTATCTAGACAATACACAGTTGACGGCCAGTATATCCCAAGTCTATTTATAGAACCGGAAGTACGTCACGATAAAACCTCCTATATGCTATGACAAAATGGTAAACGTTTCTATAAAGGACTATATGTCATCTGTAAACTGGCACCAAGCCTAAAGTAAAATACAGTATACTTATCGAGTTATATCCCTTTGATTGGGGGTCACGTTAGTATACTAACAAACTCAATGTTTCGAACGTATACCAGTGGTAGAGGCAAGCGTATAATTCTTCGATAAATCGGTGTTATTTTTTGAAAATTTTAAAGAAGTATCCCCATATTCTTACATAATGATTATGTGAAAACTGCGAAAATCCGACGTTTTTTTTATTAAATTACAACGAATCGTTTTCATTAAAGTCTCCTTATGTTTGCAAATAAATGGTAAACAAAACACCACCTTTCAGTTTTCAGTTAAAGTTATCTATAACAAAATGCACGAAGCAACATTTAAACTAGTTTTAACTCAAAGACAAGATGTTGATCGCTCATACTGAGTTGTTGCTACAAATTATTGATTGATAGTGGGTAATTTTTAAGCGCTGAAAAGCATTTTTATTAAATCAAAAATTCCTTAAGCAAAGGGGTTATAGAATTTATACTTATTTTTTTGTCATAACATTGCGGCTTTATTCAAAATTTGAACGTAAACTTTAAGTTTGACCACTTTAGGCATTATTTACGATAAAATTACTCACCTGGTCTTTAAAACTAGACAGATTGTACATATTTTAATTAATGTAAACACGACATTAAGAAGCAGAACAATGCTTGAAAAATGATATAAAATGTAATATCTCTCTAAATAGAGGACGGCGCGTTTTGAAAACTTTCTTATGATATATTTAGCATGTTTTCAGCTAAACGCAAAGAAAACGACAAAGCGATGTTCATTATTCCATCACCAGTAAATAGCTCAAAATGACGTTGATCATTTAATTAATGACGTCACATACGTGCCTGTTTACTCGAGATTGAAACAGGATTATATAGTTTTTTTCCTGCAAGCAACATTCGGATTGTTACATAAACTTGCATCTAAAATTTGGTGCCATTTTGTCTAAAACTTACAAAGATATGACACTATATCCGCACATGTACCAAAACATGCGTTGCAATTTGCTTCAGAAAAACATCAGTATACAGGAATGACCTTTATATAAGGGTCTGTAACTCGAGAAATATAGTGCGTGTTTCTTAATGTTTGGTGCCATTTTAAAGGCGACAAAAAGTTCTTTCCAGAAAGGTATGACATTTTGTCGCAGCATGTATGTGAAGAAAGTTATGAAGCTACTTGCATTCATATTTGAACAGCCCTCGTAGTGCCAGACTAGAAAGGATGGATACTATTTTATCACAAAAGCAGGACCAAGCACGAAAGGGGTCAACCACAAACATTGTACATGCAACAACAAAGTCCCCTTCTGCTTCAGCCAACAGGTGGACTTAATGTATTTTACTGACCAAAATTCTGCACTACCCCACCCCCCCCCAGTCTTAAAACATATCCATGAATACTTTTGTTTGGTTTTGATTTGATTCTTTACGCGCCAGTCAACAATTTTTCAGCTATATCAGGACGGGTCTTCCTGGGTAGAACAAGTAATAAGCAAGGATTAATGTTTCTTGCTCAAGGACACACCCCAGTGACGCCGGTGAGGCTGGAACCTCAATCCCTCTGTCTTGGGTCAAGCACTCTAGCTACCCCTGAGCCACTGCACTCCCTATCAACACGAATAACAGAACCCAGATAAACAAATACATGCACACATTAGAGCAAAATGCAATTGAAGTACAGAAACCAGTTCCACTTTCTTAGTACGATGAAAAAACAGAGCAGAACACAAAACAAGGCCAAGAAGAGTTTTCAATCAAACATTGAACTAACATTTAAAGAAAACAACTCCGAATGTATGTGGTAAAATTTAGAAAATACCTTTCCAAGTTTAGGATTATACCCAGCAGAAACAAAAAAATATTTATATTCGAGATTCAAGTCATCGAAATTAGAACCAAATCGTGCAAAACTGCTTGCTGCGAAACATAAACACTTAAGAATGTGGGTGATTCAACAGACACCTGCCCAGACACGATAATTGGGCTGCAGTCCTCTGTACGTTCTCTATTGATAAATCTGAGTTTATGTGTAAAGTAAGGATTCCCAATAGTAACTTCCTTACACAGTAAGCTTATAAAAGCAGGCCACTATTGCCCATAATAAGCAATACATATGCCAGAGGCAGGGGGCGGCACTACATAGACATTTCAACCATAACAAGCAAAACACCATTTCAGTGGTGTTTCACTGGTTGACCATAAGTGATATTTGGCCACTCTGCCTCCGACTAACAGAAGCTATCAAGTAGATGCTATTGGGGAAGAGCGAGCTGGTTTCTTTACTTTTATTGTATTCTGTCGACGGTAGATGTCATGTTTCTGTTGTCGTTCTTTGCCTTGGTTGGTCTATACTCTATAGTGTGTGATTGTTGAATTTCCTGGTAAAGTCACATACTTTTTCTTACATGATAAAACAATCCTGTATGAGGTATATACGTTCTCACACAGGACACATTTGTTTGAGAAAAAATACCAAGTACTCAGGGTCTAAAATTAAAAAAAAATGTGTGTTCCAGGTTGCTAGACTGTGCCTAAATTTTTGTTCCCACCCTAAATTTTTAAACACTTTTGAGGGATTTCCCAGTTCGGCCATATTGTTTCCCCATTTTTAAGTTTAAACTTTCACCAAAATTAAAGTAATTTCTTACCTTTGGTCCTTATTAAAAAATAATGTAACCTGAAACACAGGTCTTTTTTTTTGGGGGGGGGGGGAGGGGGGTGCCTTATATAAAGGCAGGCCACTACCGAATCATCTGCTGACACCATTTGAATTCACTGGTGGGTTGATTATGACATTTGACGAATCAGCCTGCCACTGTCATAAGCAATATTGTCTTCTGTATGTCATGTTTCTGTTGTCATTCTTTTTGTCTCTTCCTCAAGGTGCCATATGGGTTGACCTGTATAGTGTGTAATTGTTGCATTCTTGGCTATAATCACTTTTTCTTGCATTATAAGACAGTCTGTTCCCTCACATGATAAAAGTGTTTGAGAAAAGGCAAAAAGAATACAAAACATATCTAGTTAATCATTTATTAAAATAAGAAGAGTAACTATCTACAATACCCTACCAGAGCTGTTGGTTCAATCCAATTTCGATCATTATGCCAGGTAGTGCTTATTTTTTAAGTTTGACAAAAAATCTTTTGGTTTTGTTTCTGACTAAATGAGAAGACCCTTAACTCTTCGGTAGTCTTGGCATTGATTACTGAAAGAAAAAAGACAGTTCCGACATAGAATATAGTACAGGGTAAATCAAAATTTACAGGGCACCTCTTTATGTCTGGTATCTACAATGTTGGATACTGTGCGATGACCTGGTATGACTTTCGAAATGTGAGCAGCGGTCAAGTACTCTTTTTTCAACAGATACAGCACGACAATAAATCTTGTGAAAGAGAAGCAAAATGGGTCCATCACTAAGAGTTTTGGGCACTCCTCATTTAGTCAAAACACAGCTAAAAGTTTTTCCCCCTCAAAATTCTCACTCCTGGCATAATGTTCAAAATTGAGCGAGCCAGTACCAATAGAACATACTAGATAGATAAAGTCTTTTAAAGAGATGGTCACTCAAGCTCATCAAGCATGTCATTGATACATCTTCAACTTCAATGAGGATACTTGTCCAAATCCGCTGGGGAAGTCCTACTTGTCTTTCGCCATTTCTCGCGTGTCCAGCGGGCTGCCCCCTATGAATTTTCTCAATCAGGGAGTCCCTTTACAATCGTCAGTGACCTATACAATATACCGAATATAGGCCACTGATCAGGTTAAGTTTTTAAAACTGAGAGAGACATACCAAATTAGCCCTGATGCGTACTAAATTACGTGCATAATCATTGTGAATGGGTATGTTTGATTGCTTTGCACGGTTTAGGTAGCGCCTAAGTTCATATTATTAGCTATATATATACTGACACCAATGCGTTATGATGACACTGAAAGCATACTGATCAGAAAACAAAAATTCACAAACAAACGTTTTCAAACTTTTTTTCCTGAAACCGGAACCGGATATGGTAAGGGTGCAAGACAGTTCACCGACAAGACAATTCGCCGACACCTATTTTGAAGACAGTTCACCGACAGAATTGAAGACAGTTCGTCGACACATTTGAAGACAGTTCGTCGACAAATTTATTCGTATTCAAGGATTTGAAAAACGATTTATTTTTATATATCAATCGGTATAAACAATGCTTATGACACTTTTCTTCGTAAGTAAATAATTTAGGGAACTATACATGTGATTGATTTTTAGGAGAAACGGACACAAAGCTTCTGATGCCGTACAACCGCGGATAGACTTTATTTCTACAACATTTACAAGATATGAAAGATTTGAGTATCTTTGAACAGTCACGAGGAAATGAAAGATACAAATTTATATGAACATACATGAGGAAAGAAGCATGAAGAGGAAAATGCTTACAAGTTAAATACTTACCGATGCATATATATTCCCTATAATACAACAAAATTTCCAGCAAACATTATCCGTCCGACTTTCAGATAACAGTGTATTATTCGTGTTTAACTGTACTTAGAAGACAAACATGACAACAAAAAAGAGAAAGAAAAAAAGAAACAATTTTATTTCTGATTAAGTCTAACTCCATTATCATCAAATTTAGAATATCAGAGTGAGTAATAGCAATTAGGTCTAATGATTGAGTGGTCACTAATTAATAAACGTTAGTTAATAGTGCAATCAGGCCTAATGAGCGTGTGGGAGTGGTCACTAATTAATAAACGTTAGTTAATAGTGCAATCAGGCCTAATGAGCGTGTGGGAGTGGTCACTAATTAATAATTGATTAATTAGAGGGACTCGAACTCAATGTCAGCTCAAATTACTCAACTCACCTGTCAGCTTGCGTGTCGAGTGCTTTCACGTGTATATAAGGTAGATAGCAACGGAGCTCATCATCAGTTACTCTCAACGTCTGAAAATGGATGCTGCGTGTATAGATTGTTCCAGCGAAGTCAGACCGCGTCAACATGCTCTTCAGTGTGATGAATGTGATAGATGGCAACACAGAAAATGCAATTCAGGCAAGTATTTTTTAATATCATTTTTAAGGTTATCTTACTTTGTTGCAATCGAAAAGAACAAAGGCGCTGACCAGCATCCGCATCCGCGCAGTCTGATCAGCGTTTTTTGTTATATGATCTTTGGATAGAACCATGGCCAATATAAATCTTATAATTTGAAACGTTTGAGATACGATGACTAATATGTGCAAATCCCATTATATTAGCTAGTCATTATAGCGTTGAGTCTTTTTTCAGAGGTTTCGAAAAGTTAATAATTTGAAACGTTTTAATCCCATAGTCCGGCTCACATAGGGTTCATTAAACATGCTTGCTATCTCGTTTTTCCCTCCGTAACCTAGTAAACCATACATATTTTTACTTAAACGGATGTGAGAGCTCTGACGAAGCTACGTAATTCCGTTAGCGTCGCTGTCTAAGTTTTTACTAATTATGGTACACATCGGACCTATGGCCCAAGAATACACTAGATAGATCCATCATTAGACCATTACACCCTATATGCATGATTCTATGGACTGATCAATTTATTTCTGTGGCCCAGCGAGAATATGAAATATAATACTTGTTATTCATAGATGTACTATTATTTTTCAGGAATCAGTGTGGTCCAGTACCGAGTCATGATGAAGCAACAACGAGACGGGGTAGACGTATCATCGTGGTTCTGCAAAGGTTGCACGAATAGACAGCCATCTGATGTAAGTATATGTATATATGATATCTTTTGAAATACAAGGTATGACAGATCAGCCGCCGCAGCGGACTGTTACACCCTAATTCTCTCGACGAATTTATACAAATTAATTTTTTACTATTCAATTACACTTACTAGGGAACTCAACAGCAAATGTTTTATATATGCACTTACCAATAAATGTTTTTTTTCTCATTATGCAAATGTACACTCTAGAAAATATTGTATATTTTGAATTATCATCGACAATTTGCATAGCATGCATTAAAAAGTATTCCATACATGCAACTTTTTGTCGTTAGTTGGTATATCGCCTTTCCAGTGTAATATAATCTGCCCGGTCTTTCAATTGCATAATTGAGTCAGTGCATGAGATTTCAAACAATGTTGTATGTTCGACCAGCAAGGTCTTAGACCAGCCTGCGCATTACGCGCAGTCTGATCAGAGCCTTTGCTAGTCGCTTGAAAATTCTATGACCTGAACTCCATTTGGAGTTTCTAAGCTTAAAAGGAGGCTGCAGAGGGTCGTCCGAGTCTACAATTGTCAATATGTAAAATCTTATGCCACAGCTCATATATTTAGAGAATGTTTTACCTTTTTTATTTTCAGGCTGTCGTGAATTCTACTACAACTGAAGATGGCGAAGCACCGCATCTCGACGCTGAACTATCCACAATTATACCTGTGCTTGAAGATACATCCTCGACACCAACATTAATCTACGATGACTGCATGCCCATCCTAGAAGATTCCACCGTGACAACACTTCAGTCCTCATTCTATGAAGAACCACCACTTCTCCAGAGTTACCATGAGATTCCCACCCCTGCTTATGAGAGCGATAGTTCGATGGCTGATGAGTTGATGGACATGGTGCGACGTTCAAATGATGAGTAAGTTTTTTTTGTTTCTATACATACGAACGAGCAAAGTGTCACAGCAAATTTTGGTATTTTCGTGTGTGATTGTTAAGGCATGGGAAGATTTTGAAGCAGAAAACTTAACTTTGAAGGAACTCCTTCGTATCTGTGCTCGTATCAATGGACCTGTTGCATTAAATTAAAAACTTTATCCCCAATATGTAGGTCTTATATGGGCCTTGGCGCCAGAAAACTTGTCTTCGGGGGGGGGGGGGGGGGGTGAAAATAAAAGCGCAGACCAGCATGCGCATATGTGCAGTCTGATCAGCACATTCGTTAGCCACTTATCGGAAACTTTTATACCAAAACTTGCTACACACAAAAGTTCATTATTCTAGCTAGTCTCTGTAGTTGAGCAGGCTGTTTTGATTGTCACTTTGTATAAACCCCGATGACAGGTTTTCTCGCGTCGCAGTCCTATTATGTTATGGTTTACCAAAGACGATATACATCTGAGACATTTGGTCATGCTTACATCAATTGAACATGAAATTCATCAGGCTCATAAATTCTGTAATGCTAAACAATACTTGGCATTTCAACTAATTTATACGCAGGATGAAAACATGAGTTTTATGGCAGTTGAAATTTCATGCTCAGGTGAGTCACATTTGAGCATGAACTAAGTTTTAAATCCCCTGTAGTTCAAAATACTGAAAAATCAAAGTAGAGTTCATTCATTTGCAGACACTGTCTGTCAATAGTTCCAACTATGTGTCATAAAAGGTCCAAAGATAGTGTGTATATATATATATATATTTTTTCGAGTTTTACTTATATTTGGATCCAGATCAAAGCCGACGTCTATCTGTTTGCAAAGGTTATCAGCACACGACATACAAGTCGCCGCTATTTACAGTTAAGAAGCTCACATAATAGTAATTCTGAGGCGTAGCTACAATATACAAAAAACGCATTTGCGTACAAATTTGACTAGAAAAGCAGTATTCCAGTTCTGAAGTTAGTTTGAAGATACGCATACAACATGAGCGGATCCAGAGGGGGGACAGGGGGTCCGGAAAATATAGAGTTTCTGAGCAGTACTAAGCTACCAAGCCAGTATTCAATGTTGATGCACCATCGGCTCGCCAGCGAAACACCATTTATATGGCGTTTCGCTGGCGGGCCGATGATGGCCCGCTTATAGTGACAAAAACGTTGTCAAAGTTCGACCACCTCTGCCTCTGGATCCGCTGAAGTACAAAATCGTGTGCGGAAAGGAAATCCGTATCTGATCTAATTTTGTGATGGTATTATCTGCTCAAGACCCTGGTTCATGTATTATTTTATGTGGTCCACCCTTACCAAGAATGTGTTTAACGTGGCAAATAGCGCAGAACCTGATGCCACGCCTCGTTTTTCGGGCAAGCCATCCCTAGATATGCTAAGAATTTAATCTGTATATATTAATTAGGGGAAAACTATATTCAAACATTTCATTTCCGACATTATATCCAACCGTATGCCAAGTTTGAATATGGTTATCCCCATTCTAATGCATTTATGCAGTTTCGTCTCACCATGCAACGAAATGTGAGGTATAAAATCAAACTGTTTCCGACAGTACATAGGCTATATCGCATGATACACTGTCGTAATCTTTTTGAGATTATCTTAACATACGTTGCGTTACAATATCAAGTGCTTTATAATAATTGAGCCACAAGATGAGATTCCCAACAGTGTGGTATGTGCGACCAGCAAAGCATCAGATAAGATTGCGCACATGTCCAGTCTGATCAGGACCTTTGCTTGTCGCTAGAACGAGTGATAAGCTACTGATTCAACATCATTCAGTGTTACTAAGCTTAAAGGGGAGGCTGCGCGGGCTCGTCTGTGTCTGCGCTTGTCAAAATGCCACATTGTTGGAAATCACATGTCATTGATCATTGTTTTTTGTTTTATGTGCTATTTTTGTGTCTCGTCCAATATGAAAAAATCACATTGAAGAAATAATATAATTAAATATGTAAATATTCTAACTGACTTCATTGTTTTATGTCTCCTGTCCAACGGTGAAAATTCCTGAAACTGCTGTATTCAATTATACAAAGTCATGCATGACACACAGTATCCACTAATTTTTTTTTGAATATTAAAATGCGGCTTCGGCTCTATATTGATGGCTCCATATCATTGAAATTTAAACAAGCATATATATGCCATGTCCTATATGGTACATACAGTTGTTCCACTTGTCAGGTCAAAATAAGTTGCAAAATTATTCAGAAATTCTCTGCCTATTACAGACATCTACAGATTAAATAAACATACAACGTACACAAGTATTTGCTAATTTACAATAACCAGCTATGATTAACAGTCACAAGCCATCGTTCATGTAATAACAACGTGCATGGCCAGTTCAGATAAAATCCAATTAGTGCCGATCAATCCCGCAATTACAGTAAATTACTTTGTTTTTGACATTTTAACGGCATCATATCATTTTTTGTACAAAATAAATTCGTTCTCAAACATAAGAATCTCATTTTAATTTGTCGACGAACTGTCTTCAAATGTGTCGACGAACTGTCTTCAATTCTGTCGGTGAACTGTCTTCAAAATAGGTGTCGGCGAATTGTCTTGTCGGTGAACTGTCTCGATTCCTAGTCTGGTACCCGGCGTCTCTTTGTGTACGAAAAGTAGACGTCTGGCACAACCGTAAAATGGCCGCCTACACAGATCCAAAACAAAATGGCTGCTCGCTGTACAAAACATATGGAGTTCTGACAAAATCCGTGATTGCGATTGACAGAGGCCCGGCAAAATGTAGGCATTCAGCCGATAGTTCACCCAACTCATACAGATTTAGAAAATATTCATCTGGATATTTGCCGTGAGTAGATTTATTCTAAATTTTTGAGAGAAAACTTGGTTTTTACCCGTTGTCAAGCAAGCCTGTAGGCTAAGCCAAATTCGAGTTCAGATAAAATCCGTCATAGCGATTGACAGTGACCCGGCAAAATGTAGGCATTAAGCCGATATTTCAACCAACTCATACAGATTTAGAAATATCTATCTTGATATTTTGCCGTGAGTATTTATTCTATTTTTTGCGAGAATACTTGGTTACTCACTGTCGAAAAAGTTGTTGTAGAAAGGTAATTGAAGGTCAGACATAATCACCATTAGACGCTTACAGCAGCCCGGCATTCTACCGGCACTAAGCTTATATTTCAACCAACTGATACAGATTTCGAAATTATACATCTTGATATTTTTCCATGTATGATCATGTATATTATTCCAAATTTCTGAGAGAAAATTTGGCTAAAAACAAATAACAACAACAACAACAAACCTAGAGAACATGCAGATGGGCAATTTGGGGTCAGAGAAAATTCCAATAATGCACTAACAGGAACCACTCATTTTATCGGCACTAAGCTGATAGTTCAACCAAATGATAAAGATTTTAAAAAAATGCCGTGAATATTTAATCTAAATTTATGAGCAAACTTTGGGGGGGGGGGGGGGGGAGGGGGGTTCTGGCAAAATTCCACTATTAGCCAGCCTTTAACCCCACTAAGCCATTAGTTCACTATAGATTGATTTAGAAAATAACCACCTTGATAAAATATTGTGAATAATTTAAATTTCTGAGAGAAAACTTAGTCAGGACTGGGCTTCAATAAAAATATCCACAATATCCTATCAATAGACATTACTAAACCTAGCTACAATGAGTCGGTTGGCACCGATGATACCCCTGCTTAGAGCAGATAATACGGTTTTGACCGGGGGACTAGGTGCCTTGTAATTAAAACTGAATAGTTGCTGTATGCAGGGCTACGGAAATAACATGCCTGACTTGTCCGACCTGGTCCCATTTTATTCAGGACAAGTTGAAAATTTCTATTACTTGTCCGTGGACAAGTACAAATGTATTAAGTTAATACAATTCTGTATTTCATATTTTGATTAATTATTACGAGCTCACATCTTGCATTGAAAACAGTGTGGATCCTGATCAGCTGGCCACTTCAGAAGCCAGCTGATCTGGATCTACACTGTTTACAAGAGAAGCCAGCTGATCAGGATCCATACTGTTTGCAAGAGTTGATATATATCTGGTTTCATACTGTTTTTGAAAGAATAAATTGTTTAAGCACAGTACGGTATAAGCTAATTTGTTCTTTCGGACAAGAAAAATTTTCTATGGACAACTACATTTTGGCTATTTACTTGTCCTTGGAAAAGTAGAAAATTTTACTATTTCTACACCCCTGCTGTATGTATCTATATGTGAAATAAGTAGTCTGAACCAATAATCATATCAAATTTTCTGAAAATTGACAGAGTTCAGAAGTTGAGAAGCTGCTTCTTGCCAATATTTAGGTAATACTACCTAGGCCAACCTTTAAAATATTTTTGCTTCCCCTTACCCGACCCTGTTTTACCAGTATGGGTCGGTTGGTCGGAAACTTATTTTTTTAACTAAATATCTCAAATTGGATACCCATCAAACTTAATTGTATACAGTAAAACCTGTCTTAAGAGGCCAATTAAAAAAAAAGACATCGAATAATGCAGGTCAAAAGTTTTGCAAAATGCTCCCAAGGAGCATTCTGCAATACTTTCGACCTACATTTAGCGCCCATTTGTCTTAACGACCCCTGCGTATATCTTTTGAGTGGCCGTTTTAGACAACATATTAAGCCTACTTAAAAAGCTTTAATCCTTTGTATACTGATGTATTCTTACAATAAGCTTGGGATAATCCATTGTAAATACATGTATCTAGGGGTGTCAGGTTATAATTTTAAAAAATGTATTATTTTGTCTGAGGATCTGCTTTACCTTTACAAACAGTCTACTGAGGCCTAAATGAAATATATATGTGGTTCCTGTTGCATACCAACAAAATTTAGGGTAGGTAGGTAGGGAAATTATTATTTTTTTTTTTTTTTTGATATGACATTTAATAAAGAAAATAGTGACAAAAACTGAAAAAGTGCCCATTTTAGGTATTTTTTCTCCAAAGACCATTTTAATGTTTAGGGTAGGGTTAAAAAATTAGGGTAGGTAGGCCAACAGGAACCACACATACAATTCATTTAAGCCTGACTCTGATGAAATTCAGCATTTCATCTGGGTCTCCACTGTTTGTAAAAGTACTATTTTTTGCTTCCCAAATACAAAGGGATAATATTTACAAAAATACCCAGTTTCATTAAAAAATTTGAATATTCAAATTAACATTTGCAATGCTCAAATGAATGAAAAGGGAAGGGGTAACATACTAAGCTGTTCAAAAAATAGTTAAGGTACTGCAGCAGCATTCATTGGTTATTTCATGATTCCTATTTGCTTATTATATATAAATAGCTTCTTTTGCTGCTCTGTTCCTCTGTGACATACCACAATTAAGAGGTTTCACCAATAGATGAGATAATGACAAGTGCTTTGGTAATCATTTTACTTTAAAGCAGTTTTCATCTTAGATATTATGCTGTCATAAAGAATTCTAGAGCATTATAGTTAAACTTCAACTTTATGGAAGATTTAGGCATTAACTGATGGTTATAGTTTCAGTCTCATGTGCTGGAAAAATGCTTTATATGTACTTATTTCCTTCATTTGGGCTGTCAAATTAAAATAGAAATTATAGGATATCCCTCTACTTCTACCCTGACATTCTGAAGAATTAAAATGTAACTATAAAAGTGTAGCAATAATATATATATAGGTAAATCTCTGTGTTCATAATTTAACTGGAACAATTCTAAGTTTTTGTAAAATTACCATTTTAAAAAGGCAGAAAGTTGATAGTGTGACCAAGCAAATATAGCAGAAAGAGATAATAAGTTTAAAAAGTATTTTGATCATTTTTACTAATATACCAAAACATTTTTATTGTTTCGGTAAAGGTTTTAGAATTAAAAAAAAGGTTAATTAGAATGTAAAGTGATTAATTAATTTTGTGGTTGTGATGTCAATCCTGAAATAACATTATCACAGTTAACTCTTTCCTTAATGCCAGTGTTGTCTGGAGATCCTTATTTGCAAACAGTGAGGACCCAGATTGGGATTGACAAAATATCAGGCCAGATCTTAATTCAAACTGTTTGACTCTCTGATTGTGTCCTTGAGGTTTTTTTTTTAGAAAATGCAAAGAGTTTAAAACTAGAATTGGGCTCTTGTTAAGATAAAATCAGCCATCTATCCTACGAACCTTTGTCCTGCTGAATCTAGATACAGTATATCCTGTTTTGAAAACAGTGTGGTAACTGGTCAGGATCCTCTATTTTCCTTTAGGAACTGGTTTTGTCAAAATTTAGCTGTATGCACAGATGATTTTATTTTCAGCAGTACAATGGTTAACATTTTAATTTTGATATTTTGTGTGTGAAATTGTCATTTTGTGTATATGTACATGTAATACATTCTAGGATTCCCAAACCCTCTAAAATGCAAATTTTAGGGTTAGTTGACCTCTCTAAATCAAAATTAAGATTTTGTTTTAATTCAAACCTATTTGACTTGAATTATTCTTCTACACATATTGATATGCATTCTTGAAGCACAAAAGGTGTCACAGTTTGAAATTTCCAGATTTTGACCAAACTTGCATACAATGTGGGAACATAGTTGCAGGGATAATGCTGGGATGGGCCAGAACCATTTTTTGACTTGTTACAGTTAATTATAAATAGTTTTTTTTATTTTTGGTGGGCCCCATATGATAAGCTATTCAAAAATATCACTTGTTTTTCTGTAAGGTGCATATAATGGACTCTTCACTCTTCAGCCCATTAAATTTTCTAAAGGGCTCATTAAACCATTAAATTTGAATGGGAAACGGGCCCATCTTTATATGGGCCAGTAGTATCCCTGTTGTTGGTATGGAGGAGGGGTGATTAGATTTTGATGGCTTGACTTAATTTTGTAATTATTTTTTATTTATTTAATAGTTTAAACATTAGAATATGAGCTTTTGGTGCTCAAAAGAGCCATTTCATTGAGTCAGTTCTTTTGAGTACTCACAGTATATATTTGAATGAGAAATAAGAAAAAAAATCATGACACACTCTAATCTGGAGGCCTGTTATAGGCTCAATGCCAATCTTTTGGAGTTTCAAAATAAATTTTAGTCGGTTTAAGAAAAAATTGAGAAATTACCTTAACACAAATTATATATAAGGTTATAAGTTTCTGTCATTTCAATTCATTTGGCATCCCTACATGACCATAGCAGTTGACTGGGAGGTTAAGCATCAAACCAAATAAAAAAAATCAATTATTTTGATATAAAAATTAAACAGTGAATTGATGCCAGACTATAACATGATTTTTTTCAAAGAAATACTGGTCTTTATACAAAGTGGAGGCTAGACTTAAATATTTTCATGTATACTTAGGCTGGGACCTTTTTTGGGGTTCAGACATTTGCATTTCAGTATTTTTTTTGGGGGGGGGGGTTTGTAGAAAATAATATTTTTTGGGGTATGAAATTGTGGACATTTTTGGGGGGTCATCACAACTGTTTGTTTTTTTTTTTGGGGGGTGGGGGAGTGGGTCATTTATATTATATATATACTTTTTAGGGCTTTTTCTTAAGGTCAAAGCTCAGAATTGGAATATTTTTGGGGGGTGCTATATGTTAAATATTTTTAGGGTATGCCTGATGTTCCTGATATATTTTTGGGGGTAAACAGTAGATGATGGGTCCAAGCCTACATTAAAAAAAAAGAAATTAGAGTACACTTCCTTAACCCCTGGGTAGAGTTTGAGTCAAAAATCATCTTTTAAGATGTATGTTCCTTGATATATCAAGTGAAGGGGCATTAACCCTTTGTATTCTTGTGGATTTCCCCACACAGATTGATGCAACAAATATGGGATAATCCATGTTATATTTTAAGGGTTCACAGGTTGGAATTACCAAGAAATGATGTATTTCTATCTCTGGAATTTTTTCGTTAGCCACAAAATAGTAATGCAGCATTTCATCTGGGTCCACAGTGTTTATGGATTTCTAATTTACAAAAAACCCTAATGAGGTATCCTTTTTTGTTCATTTTAAGCATAAAAATGCTGATATTTTGATTATGACATCTGAATAAAATAAAGGAAGCTACTTTTTTAATTCAAGTCTGAAAAAAGACACCTGAGGGGCATTTGAAACAGATTAGGGAGGGCCTGATAAACTATTAACTTTTTGGGGGGCCTTATATATGTCTTGAAATTTTAATCATGCATGCTGGTGATCACTCAGTTACCATATATTTATCAAATATCTACAATGCTATTTCTCTTTTATCTTTAAATATGCTATCTTCTTTTGGGGTTTCAAATCTTTTACAGAGCTCTCACTAACTGCTGATATAGCAGTCCTGAATTCCTATTTTTTGGTGCTGGATCCCTATTTTTTAAGGAGGCTATATTTTTTTGTATGGTGGAACCCCTGGGGGGGGGGGGTACTCTGATATTATCACACATACGTAGGCTCGGGCTGTTTTTTGGGGTTCAAAATTCTGAATTTCAATATTTTTGGGGTTTTCAGAAAAATGAATATTTTTTGGATATTATGAAGATTTTGTGGATATTTTTTTTTGGGGGGGTCATCGAAAAATTGGGCTAGTTTTAGGGTAATTTCTATGCATTGTAGGGTCTTTTTTAAAGTCAAAGGTACAGAATTGGGATATTTTTTTTGGGCTGCTAAAATTTCAAATATTTTTTTGGTGTGCTTGATATTCCGGATATTTTTTTGGGTGAACTGTAGACCCTGGGTCCGAGTCTACGTATGCGAAAAAAAATAAGAGTACCCCCCCCCCCCCCCCCCCCCTGGGGGTGGAACTACCACTTTTTGGCAAAGAGAGCACTGGGACTCCTGTTTACAAAATCCTAGTAAGAACTCTGTTTTATTTACATAAATAAACCTTGTCTTGGAAATAATGGCTATTCCTCAGTTACTGTTCTCCATGAATATTTAAAATCTTTAAATTCATCACTATTTGAGAAAATTTCATCCCCAATGAAATAAGCTTATCAGTGTGAGTGAGAAAATAGGAGATTTGTAATACAAGATCTTGTATGTGGTAGTGAACTATCTTTTCCCTGGACTGCCCATTTTAATGCCAGACAGCAAATAAGCTACAAGGGAATGAAACATCATAGGCTGATATTTCATTCCCTTGTAGCTTATTTGCTGTCTGGCATTAAAATGGGCAGTGCTGGGAATGTAAGATCGTGTAATGCATATGAAGTTGCTATCCTGACATGTGGGAGGGAGAGGGGGTAAACAAATGTGCATAAAATTGAGATTTTCTATTTATATCAGATTTAACATTTGTTTTGGGTGACCAAAAGAACTGAACCACTGAGATGATTCTTTTTAGTATCTGAAATATAAGTCTTGGTTGATATGTAATTTATTCTTGAGGCATGTTGTGGGGCTCTAAATTCTAAAGGGTGATGTCACCATCTGTTGGCACTCTGAAGGACATTTTCCATGCATGATTAGCTTGACAAAGGCATTATTCCAGCTCGAGTGTGGGCTACAGGTTCTGAGACAGATCAACAAACAGTTTTGACTTTGGTCAAAACTGGCAAAATTCAAAATTTAACATAAAATGTAGATAATACATTTAGCAGCCACTGGGTCTGAGGGCATTTTCTCCAATTGCTGGGGCCCAGTCCAAAATTTAGGGCAATAGGATACATTCGCGGGTCCAGAGGTGGGATAGTGGCTCTGGAGCTCCTTGAAAAATCACATATTTTATTGGTTTCTTTAGAAATGTATAGCATTTGGACCCCACCCCCGGAAAATGTTGGACCCCCCCCCCTCTGAAACCTTGGAAAATAATAGTTTTCTTTGAAATAACCATTAGATACCCTCTGTAAAACTTTTAATAAGTTGAGGAGTAAAAGAAAAGAAAATAAACGTTGTCAGAGCTGTTTTCTAGCAGTCGGGAAAGGACCCCCCTGGCAAAAATCCCTGGATCTGCGAATGGGATACTGGGCCCCTGTTTAGTCTTTGTTCCTGAGATTAGATATGCCTTTTTGGTAATGCCAGGTAGCTGCGGCCACCACCGTATTCATCACGTGAACGATAATTCTAGATTCTATCGATTCATTATTGATCTCGGTAAGGCGAAAATTGCCACGAATTCTCATTAAAATAAAAC